>JAODAL010011806.1:0-98224 GCA_025379985.1 Phyllomedusa bahiana | reverse complement strand
ACACCACACTACACCCTGCAAGTTCAAGCAGTATAAACTTTTATGTATACATTCTTCCCTACCCAATTGCTGTACCTATAGTGCTTAACGACCGCCCGCTGACTTTTGGCGTCAGGCGGTGCAGGCCATTTGTCTGCAGCAAAATCTTTTGACAACACTGCAAACATCGAGGTTTGCAGCTCCCGACACCGCAGCAACGCTGAGAACAGGGCTGTACTTCACAGCCCTGTTCCCAGCACAGCTCCTGCAGCACCCGAAAGCGGGGGAAACCTTCGCTCCCCGACGCTTAACTCTTTGATTGCTGCAGTCAGTGACTGCAGCATATTCAAAGGGCTTTCCCCTGCTTTGTCAGATGATGGGGACTCCCGGTGACCCGACAGAGCCCAGGGAACGGCTGCACAGTCAGCCCTGCGGACCTTTAGTGGCCCCAGGGCTGTCTGTGTATCAAGCCAGCGATCGGGGCAGACTGTGTGCTGCCCTGACTGCTGCCTGTGTCAAATTTACACAGATTATAATGTGTTAGCATATATGAATATGTTAATACATTACTAAGTGTAAAAAAATTTAAAACAGTTATCCTTTCGTGGGATTTTTTTTTTTTTAAAAAAAAAAGGAAAAAAAGCATTAAAAAAAGTGTAGAAAAAAATAATAAAATAAAAATGCATATTTATAATATAAAAAATAATTGTGCATACATTACACACACAAAAAAATGCACATATTAGGTATCCACAAGACCATAATCACCTGTAGAATTAATCTAACAAGTGTGAAATGTGAATGGTGAAAAAAAAAAATCAAAAACAAAATTCTGCAATAATTTAAAAGTGAACTTAAACTATTCCCCCAAAAAGTACAACTTGTCCCGAATAAAACGAGGCCTCATACAACTGCATCATTGAAAAAATAAAACAAGTTATGACTGTTGAAACGCAAGGAGGCAAAAACGAAAAAAATGTGCTGGTCATTAACTACTTTTTAGGCGTTCGGCTTAAGGGGTTAAAGGAGTGTTCCCACAAAGCAAAGTCTAGGGCAGGGGTGTCAAACTGCGGCCCTCCAGCTGTTGGGAAACTACAACTCCCATCATGCCCACTGTTATAGATTATACAACTTCATGATGGGAGTTGTAGTTTCCCAACAGCTGAAGGGCCGCTGTTTGACACCTGTGGTCTAGGGCCATGACTGGCATTCTCTAGCTATATTCAAAACTTCCACAGAAGTGAATGAGGAGGACGGCTACAAGAGCCCCCCCCCCCTCATTTTTATGCACGACACCGGCTAGCTGAGAGCCAGCCATGGCCCTGGACTTTGCTTTGTGGAAACACCCCTTTAATGAACACTGTGTACAAGCCAAAAATATAAAGACAAAAAAAAACCCCCAACCCCAAAACCTTTTAGCCCACCCCCAACGTCAAAAATTATTTGTCCCCTACAAAAAGTCTGTAACGAAAGGGAAAATTCAAACTTACTAAAAAAAAATTAAAAAGGAAACCCTGTCGCTACTTCTGTCCCCGAACGACAGGCGCATAATGTGGGTTACCCATCCTAAACCCTGTGTGTTTTACCACGAAACGCTGCGGTGTTCCCAGTTGAACACCCAGTGAAGTTGTCCCGGATGCGGGGAGATGAGTCCGATGTGCGGCTTCTCTCTACCCCCTCAACTTTACAGACAGCTCTCTTCCTACACACAAAACTACCTAAACAACTGTCTATGTTGCCCATAGCAACCAGTCAGAACTCAGCTTTTTTTCAGAACAGCATAAAAAATTAAAGCTGAGCTCTAATTGGGTTGCTAGGGAACAAAACAGTTGTACCCAACGTTTTTTTTGTAAAAGAGGTAAAGGGGGAAAATTAGGGAATCTTATTATTGGGCCCTTTGGGTTCTTGTTTTAGTGCATGTTACTTGGTAAAAGTTTAACCATTATTTAGTGATTTTATATTGGCCCCTTTAGTTTATAGCTTTTTATATTTTTCGTACATAAAATGTAACGTGGGGGGGTATAATAAATAAATTTTTGGGACATGTCCGAAAAGGGCTATCTGTGCCAGTTTTAGACCATTAAATCATTTTTAAAGGCGCCTGAAAGTCCGTACTTTCTAAAAATTGGCGTCAGGTATACCTTGCATAGGTCACTTAATGCGCCTAAAATGGCACATCGTATCAAAAAAGGGGGCATTGTTCAACACTCAGCACATAGCATATCATTGTTAGTATATGGTATGCGTTTATCGAGGCTCATTGCCCGACGGGGGCGCATAACATATGTAAGGCGCCTCAATAGGCGCATTTCGTGACGGGGGTGCACTGTGCATCATATTTAGGCGCATAACAAAGTGTCGTGCCCGGCGTATAATGCGCCTAGTTTTGGTGTACGACAATTCCATTTACAACAAGAATATGGCGTAAAAAGTGGGTTTGCCACAAAATAGAACAAAAAACTGGCTTTGGCATGTTGGGACATGTCGCCCTTTATGTTTACAACCGGTGTCCTGTGGAAATTAGAGACTCAAAAGCCCCAGTGTCCCATCTTGATTACAAATTAGTGTGATAATGTCATCACAGCGGTATGCAGAAGTTGAAGCGAGACTGGGGGAGGAGGTGGAGAGGCAAAATACAGAAGCTTCAGTGTGGGCCCCTAAAATCACCTCCTCTGGTGGTCTCTAGGCACCCAAGTCCGATACTGCATCACTCTCATCCACTTTCACTATCCTCAAAAGCAGCCAGAGAGCACAGCGAGGGAACAAAAGTGTCAAAGATGTATCACATTTTACAGAAGGATGTAAGGGCAGCAGTCCATGACATCTTGCTGAAGAGGCAACAATGACCAAAGCACACAAGGAAATCAGTGGTTGAAGAAAAAAAAAGGATTTGTGTTTTGCAATGACAAAGATATTGTTCTGACATTAACCCTATCAAGATGCTCTCATGACCTGTGAAGCAACTCAATGTTGATGAACTGAAGTATGTTACAGTGAGAAATGTTCTAAAATTCATTACTAACATTGTGCAAATCGTATTTTCAGCTGCAGAAACTGTTTGGCAGAGATGGTTGCTGTTGAAGAGGGAGCTACAGGTTATTAAAGAGGTTTTGCCACAATGTAATGTTGACGTGGGATCCCCCAAAATGGGGATTAATCAAATTTTCTAAATATATGTGATTAAAAAAATTGCAGCCTGAGAGAGCTAAAGGCTGCCTTACCTGCCCTTAGTTACTTAAAAGCTTATATTAGATATGACCAGGCAGAGTGACAGGAGCTACTGACTGGCCTTGCACAGAGCATACTTATCTGATGAAAGGGAGCGTGAAGAAGCTTTCAAGGGGCTGGGGAGAAATATGTTGTCTTTTGTATACAGAATCCACTAGTTGTAGTTTGATAATTTGAGTGAACATTTCACACAATCACTTAAGCACGGCTCTGTGCTCTGGCTGTCTCTCTCTCTCTCTCAGCTCAGCATTGCTTTGTTTACATTTGCTTCTTAGCAGATAAGGCACGTCCTGGCAAAACCCCTTTAAGTTCAAGGGTTCACTTTCTTTTATCAGGGACCCCCTAATGAAGCCGTCTTAAACACCAATACTCTGGTGTTTCTTTGTCTTCAGCAAGGCCAGGACAAGTTATTTTGTTACCTTAGGGTATGTCCACACGGCTTATTTTCGCACGTGTTTGTGCGTGCATTTAACCGCGTATAAAGGGCAATACGTGGCAAAATGCGTGCGCAATTAGGCGCGAAAATGCACGCCGCAATTACGGTAATTCACAGAGAGCTATGAATTACGTGTTGTCTCCCTGGGCGTACAATACGATCGTATCGTACGCTCAGGGCGAGAAGTGACGTGTCAATTGTTAGCAGCACTCACACACGACTGACAATGCATGTCAATGGGGCGGGCCGGTTGCCAGACTCCCCTTGCTTTGGAAGTAACCCCAGTATGCCGTGTGAACATACCCTTAGGGCAAATAAGGCAAATGGTTCCCCAAAGCCTCCTACCTTCACCATGGAGAGTTTAAATGCCTGGCACTAACATGATGCGCTGTGCCTCTGACTGCGCCCCCCAAGGTAGAAGATTTCTATTTAATTACTAATAATAATAATTACTGCTGGGCTAGCAGAGCCAGTGTCTGCTTTGTCACAGTGCCATTATGTCTGGTTTTTAAACATGCCAATGGCATGGATAAGTTTCGCTGCACTGCAAGTTATTATTTTTTTCATTAGCCTCCAGTCGCAATGATTTTTTGTTTACGACATGTTCATTTTTTTCATCCCTGTTTTCCAAGGACCATAACTTTTTGAGTTTTTCTTACTGCAGAGTTGTGTAAGGGCTTGTTTTTTACTGGGAAAGGTGTACTTTTTAAAGGGATTGTCCAAGTGTATGTTTTAAAATAAAATACTGCTTCTATACCCAAAAAAAACACATACTAGTGTGTGTCCACACCCTCCTTCAAGCAATGCCAGTCCTCCCACCCAATTCTGTTGACGTATACTGACTGCAGTTGGATCGTCATCACTGTGGCTTCTGATTGCCTGCAGCAGTATTGTGACACTACCTAGCATCAATGCTCAGAAGAGAAGGGCTCCAGGGGGTGGTGTAAAGAGAAGCACATTAATGTCAAAAATCGAAGCTCAGGCTTCTGGTGCAGCTTAGGCCTCAATTTTCAGAAAATAGTTCTAGACCCACAATATGGGTATCAGATTAATCCTCCTGGCTAGCAATAACCACTGGTTGTAGTTTTGAGAGGTATAGAAGCCTGTAAGAGGCCCATTGGAGATGGATTATTTCGGGTCGACACATTACATCTCTGCTGGCTGCGCCTCTTTTCTGACATGAAGTGGTGCCCTAGGCAGGTGAATACAATTTGTCCAGCCTTGGTGTACAGGATATAGGTCCTGCATGTTTATTGTGCATGTGTATATTATTTCATGTATTGGATATGTGGTTGTGGCTATTGTGTTTGTTTATGTTGTTTACTTAAAGGGGATTTATTGCTTCATCAGTTCGGCTGTTTTCTTGTAGCTTCATTTTCTCAGTTCCTCAAATCCAGGGTCGGTTCATCCCCTCCCAGCTGGGTGTTTCTTAACTGAAGGGGGATGACATCATCCTCCCTTCACTGTTTGTGCTCGTTCCAGAGTCAGTGTGTTTGTTTTAGATCAGTGGGAGGGGATAGCACATCCCCCCTAACTGTCTGAGTCCACATGTCACTGTGTCGTTCCTCTCCCTATGCCATCTTATTTTGTAAGAGCTGTTTGTTTACATACCACAGCCCTGAATTCAGTCTAGACAGTCTTCTATGAACTCAGAGCACTGATCTCTTCTCCTCTCACAGCTGGAGGTTTGTTACAGTTGAATCCAGTCTTCTATGTACTCACCCAGAGCAGTACAGATCTGTCTCCCTTCCATGTTTACACACAGGAGCATTAGGCACGGGCACAATTCTGCTGTTTTCTGATCGAAGCTACAAGAAAACAGCCGAACTGATGAAGCGATAAATCCCCTTTAAGTAAACAACTTTTTTTTTTAATTGGGTGGTGTTTTTTATATGATTTTTTAAAGTTACCCTATGTATATTATTTCCCCTGACTTCACATCTATGAGCTCTGATTGTTTGATAATCCTTCTTTCTGGTTGGCTTTGATCTAAGAAGTATAAGGGCTTGTTCACACGGAGTTTACACTCCGTGTTACAAGCGCTTTCAAGATCCATTTTGGGGTCCGCTCTGTTGGTCCCCAAGACGGATCCAACAATTAGCAGTGAGATTCTCACTGCTGTCTATGCCGAACACGGAGCGGTGTTCACATGAGGGAACGCCGCCGCGTGTTTCAATAGCGCAGCTCGGCTCCCTCTTGAAAAGAATTACATGTCAAAATGGATCCTAAAAGCGAGTGTAAACTCCGTGTGAACAAGCCCTAAAGGTATGTTCACACGCCGTATTAGATCTGTTTTTAGATCCATTTATAGATGCTTGTTGTAAAAGGACCCAAACGTGTCTAACAATGTGTAGTGTGATTTACATTGCATTCAATGTAAAACACACATTATCATTCAGACGATAAGTGTTTTACATGCGTCTTTGTGATGCGTCTTTTGGATCCTTTCAAAGAACTGACATGTCAATTCTTGATCCATTTGACGCAGCAGACACTGTATTTAACCCCTTAATGACCGCCCACTATCTTTTGACGTCGGCTGGTGCAGGTCGTTCATCGACAGCGGCGTCTTTTGGCGTCGCTGCAGACATCGAAGTTTGCGGTGCCGAGCGCCACAGCTGCGCTGGGATCAGCTGCAGCACTGGGTGCCGCAAACTCCGATGTGTGCAGCGACGTCAAAAGACAGTGGGCAGTCATTAAGGAGTTAAAACTATAGGGTGTGTTTCTGCTGCAGCCAAAATGCATCCAAACATGCACCTGCGTGTTCGATACGTTTTGGATGCGATTTACGCAGCTCTTTTGGATTCAATACGCCATGTGAACATACCCTAAGTCTCATCAGCAATTACAGTATCTGATAGTTGTGATAAATGTCTCAACCCCTTCACCCGCCCGCCCCAGTGCAGAAAAAATGACCCTATTATCCATTCATGTATTGACCATGGTTTGGTCTAAACTTATCTTTCCCTGTGGAGAGAACAATAGAATAATCATTGTCGTTACTACTACTATTTGTAATTAGACCAAAGATAAGCAGCAACTGACGTAAGATTTACCTTTGCCTACATCTTTAAACTAATCACTGTGGTCGGAATACCTATATAACTGCTAAAAAGTAAATTTGGGCTTTACAATAAGTTCACGTAGGCATTTAGTTTGAGTACTTTCAAGCAATGTCAGAGTATTTTGTGAATAATATCAGTAGTTGTTGCCCTTCTGATGTTTGGATGGATTTTTCTCTGCATTGTGTTGCACGGTGTGTACTTTTCAGGGCCTTACATTATTGCATTGTACCTTACTCTTACTGACACTTATTGGCATCTTGTATTTCATCTGGCCGTGTTGCCCAGTAATAACCATGTGTTGCATAGATTCCTCAGCCCAGGGGAATAAACTACATCAGTGTTTCATCTCTTTTCAGTGTTTGCTCAATCTCATGATCTTTTACAACAATCTGTTTTGACATTTTCAATATTGTATTTCCTTTTTCATACAAAACAGGGATTTTACAAATAAGGATAGAAATAAAATCCTTAATTGTTGTGCGTCGTCTATTGCCTCGAGTTTCCTCTGCTATTCTTTTCTATTAGAAAGCATGACTTTTGTTCTTGTAAAGCTTATTTATATCCAATCTGATCTGTGATATTGCTGTCTTTCAAAACCTATAGAATAGTTTTGTGCGTACGGTACTGACGGATATCTGATTTAGCCTGGCTATGAATACAGTTAAATAAAGTTGGTTGTTTTGCAAACTTTTCCAGTCTGGAAATTAATGGATTCATTTTAAACTGGCTGTAGTAGTAAATAAATGTATTTTTCCATGCTATTTTCTCAGAATATAAAGCAGACATTGGGAGATGTTTGAAAAGAGTAATAAATTGTCACTCAACTATAAAATAGGATATTTTACCAGAAAAATACATACAGTGATTGAGCGAATTTATGGCATGGAACAAGTTTTTTTAATAAAGGAAAATAAGAAAAGGCACATTCAAGAAACATGTTCTAGCATAAACCCAGTTTATCCGGTCTCTGATAATAAGATGCTATATGGTTTCACTGGGCTTTATGCTGTTGTCTTATGTTATGTCTTATGTCTCTTATCTTATGCTCTATTAAGGCATAGGTCCAGTGGAGGATTGGCATTGTGCTCATGGTATAGACGCAAGGGTGCTCAACCGAGAGGGTGTTCGACCCAATGCACAAGTCAAAAAATCCACGACACTCCTTGATGCATTTCAAAGGTGAAAATATATATATATTTTTTTCAATGCAACTCTCCAAATGGATATATATATAAAAAAAAAATACAAAGTTGAGTCACAATATTATGACCACTGGGTATAGCAAGGACAGCAGCTGGACAGGATACTGGTAATTTGGCACAGGTATCTGGAGCCATGCTGACAGCAGTGCATCCCACAACTGCTGGAGGGTGTGTGGGGGAGAATCTATAGAGTGAACATTATGATTGAGGTAGTCCCACAGATGCTCAGTTGGGTTCAAGTTTGGGCAACTAGATGGCCAGGATAGTACTTGGAAGTATTGCTCTTCCAACCAATTTTGGACATTTCCTTCTATATGACGCACTGTCTTGTTGGGAGATTCCATCTGCCCATGGGAAGACAGTCAGCATGCATGGGTGTACGTCATTTGCAAGGATTGAGTCATCAATCACCCAGATAAGCTGAAAGGTCTTTCTACATGGATGATTTGTCCATTTCGTGTGGTAAAGCTGCCGCCTCTGCCTAGGATTAGCTTTGTTCTCTGGGGGGAGGTGCATGCGAGAGCTCTGAAACCACGATGGTGCCTGCACCCTGTACCAGTGCATTCGGTACTTGCCCCTGTCAGCTGGCTGGGTCTAAGTGCTAGTGGACCACATGAAATTATGTAGTTTGACATACATGTTGTATATCATGATCTGCCATTCATTTGATAACCGCTGATTGCTGGAGGTATCAGGAGTCAAAACTGGGGAAGTTTCTTTTTGAGAACGGGTTCCCTTTATTAGGCAAGCCTTATACAATGGGCATATAGATATTACTACTGAGTCATAAAAATGTATTGGAAAGCATTACAGTATTATAAAACATACAACCTGGAGTGTTAGCATGTTGTTCTGATTTCCAAGTACTGGGGGGGGCTCTTCTGCAAAGTGTATGATATACCAAATAATACATTCTGTGAAGTATTTGTTATAAAGTCCCTGCCATTCATTCATGAACTTGAATATAGACATAGCTGTTGCTACAGGACTCAGAAGTTTAGGGGTCCACTAAGGTGCAAAAACATTCAACATTTTTAGGTTATAGCAAGTTGGTAGCTTTTTGCTATCTAGCAGTACTATGTGGGTTCTTTGATTTATTTAAACTTTTGATAATGGTTAATTATGTTTCACTTCCCTTTAATCAGATGGTGGTGGCCATCCCAATTTGCTATGGGGCCCTTTAAATTTTAGTAACACTCTTGATTCTTTTGCTTTCCAAACTAGTTCTTTTGTGAAGAAACCACTTATAGCGCCATAATTCTTACTGGCTGGTTCGGACACGGCTGTAAGGAACCGAGGTAGTGGATCCACGGAGCCACCGCAAGCGGTGGTAAGGGCCACAACTGGGAGCGGAGGCTAAGTGGGTCCCGGTTTTCACCAGAGCCCGCCGCAAGGCGGGATGGACTTGCTGCGGCGGGATTCCACCAGGTCGCTACCCCTGATGTGACTTGCTTGTGGTGGTATCCGTTATGCAGCGTAGAGCAGAATTGGCAGGCAAACTCATAGTCGGTAACGGGCCAGAAGGTCAGGGCGGGCAGCGAAGGTTCGTGGTCGGAGAACGTAAGCCAGAGGGACTGGTACACGGAGACGGCAATCGGAACACAGAAAAGGCTTCCTCGCATAGGTATGGGCACTATGGATTCGGCAAAGTGCTTCCGGAAGGTGGAGTAATATATAGGGTCAGCGCCCGCATCAGCCAATTACCGGTGCGCTGGCCCTTTAAAGGAGCGGGGCTGCGCACCGGCCGGCAGACAGGCGCGGGGAAGCAGGAGCGTGGGCGGGTAAGTGGCTGCGCCCAAACGAGCGAGTGCGGCCCGACATGCGGACCGCGGCGCCGCTTGCTACGGGCGCAAGGGGGCCCCCGGGGACCGAGTGCACCCGCAGCCCGAATTGCGGGCTGCGGCGCAACTCGTGACAGTACCCCCTTTGGCCTCCCCCTCTTCCTGGCCTAGAGACATCTCTGCAGAAGTCTGCGGTCCATAATGTTGTCCTCAGGTTCCCATGATCTTTCCTCTGGCCCGAACCCCTTCCAGTCCATGAGAAAATGACGCCTCCCCCTAATCGTCTTCATAGCCAAGATTTCTTTCACGGTGAAGATGTCAGAAGTATCGGCCTCAGGAGAAGGAGGCGCCACCCTCTGAGAGAGCCTACTCACGATGAAGGGCCTCAGCAGAGAGACCTGGAAGGAGTTCAGGATGCGCATGGAGGGAGGTAACTTGAGCTTGTAAGCCACCGGGTTGATCTTTTTCAGCACCACAAATGGACCGAGATACCGGGGGCCTAGCTTGTAGCTGGGGATCTTTAGGTGAATGAACCTGGATGATAACCAGACCTTATCCCCGAGGGCAAAAGATGGAGAAGTCCAGATTCACTTTTAACTGGGAGCAGAGAGATCGCCAGAATCTTGACACGAATTGCACTCCGCGGTCAGAAACAATATGAAGAGGGAGACCATGTGAGCGAAAAATATGCAGGAAAAAAAGACTTGCAAGGAAAGGTGCAGAAGGCAGGCCAGGCAGAGGGATGAAGTGTGCCATCTTTGAGAAGCTATCCACGACAACCCAAATGACAGTCTTACCAGCGGATGACGGAAGATCCGTAATGAAGTCCATGGCAACATGGGACCATGGGCGATTAGGAATGGACAAGGGTTGAAGCAAACCCGCAGGCCTAAGGTCAGGCGTCTTGTTGCGGGCACAAACAGGACACATGCACAAAGTCCTGACATCCTTGGAGGGTCAGCCACCAATATAGCGGGCTATGAGCTGTCCCGTCTTCCGCACTCCAGGATGGCCAGCTACCCGCGAACCATGCCGCCACTTCAGAATTTTCCTGTGAAGCGCAGGGCGCACGAAGCTCTTGCCAGGGGGTACCTGTCGGAGATCCACTCAGGCCACGGAAATTAGACGATCTGGTGGGATGATGTGACAAGGATGCGATTCCTCACCAAAAACGTCTGAGGCACGGGGCAGGGCGTCTGCTTTGATGTTCTTCTCAGCGGGACGGAAATTGACCACAAAGAAGAAGAGGGACCAGCGAGCCTGCCGAGGGTTGAGGCGTTGGGCTGTTTGCAGATACGTGAGATTTTTGAGGTCAGAATAAATGGTGACCGGGTGACGAGCCCCCTCCAGAAGATGGCACCATTCCTCTAAGGCTAACTTAATAGCCAGTAGCTCACGGTCTCCAATCGTATAATTCTTCTCGGCTGGAGAGAAAGTTTTCGAAAAAAACCACACGTGATGGTCTTGCCCTTAGGATCATGCTGAGTGAGCACCGCCCCAGCTCCCACGGAAGAGGCATCTACCTCCAGGAAAAAAGGCTTCAGTGTCCGGACGGGACAGAATAGGGGCCGATGCAAATGCCGACTTGAGCCGGGAGAACGCATCTTCAGCCGTGGAGAAGTGCAGGATGAACTGGCGGTAGTAGTTGGCGAACCCCAAAAAACGTTGAATGGCTCGTAGACCGAGAGGGCGGAGCCACTGCAGGACGGCAGACAGCTTGGCCGGGTCCATTTGAAGTCCCTTGTCAGAGATTATATACCCGAGGAAGGGCAAGCTGGATTGATGAAATTGGCACTTCTCCAATTTAGCATATAGGTGGTTCTCTCTGAGACATCTAAAAACCTGGCGCACATGGGGACGGTGGGTCTTTAGGTCAGACGAGAAGACCAGAATGTCATCCAAGTATGCTACAACGCAGGAATAAAGGAGGTCACGAAAAATCTAATTCACAAATTCCTGAAAGACTGCCGGGGCGTTGCACAAGCCGAACGGCATAACCAGATACTCGAAATGGCCATCACATGTGTTAAACGCCGTCTTCCACTCGTCGCCCTGTCGAATGCGGATGAGATTATAGGCTCCCCGTAGATCCAATTTGGAGAAAATCCTGGCCCCGCGAAGCCGGTCGAAGAGCTCCGTGATCAAAGATATCGGGTATCGGTTCTTCACGGTTATTTTATTCAGGCCGCGATAGTCAATGCAGAGAGCTATCTTTTTTCTCCACGAAGAAGAATCCAGCACCAGCAGGGGACGTGGACTTGCGGATAAAGCCCTTATGGAGATTCTCTTGTATATAGGTCGACATGGCTTCAGGAACTGACAGCGGATAAACCCTGCCTCGGGGAGGACTCGTGCCAGGCAACAGGTCAATGGGACAGTCGTAGGGACGATGAGGTGGTAAGGTCTCCGCCTGCTTTTCGGAAAATACGTCCGCAAAATCTTGATACTCCGGAGGCAAACCCGGCAGGGGTTTAGAGGGCATCGGGGGAGAAGCGGGGTGCACCGGGCGAGGTGCCACAAGACAACGAGTTTGTTAGTCTTGCCCCCAACGCATTACTTCGCCCGTATCCCAATTCATCATAGGTGGGGCGTGGCGCTGCAGCCATGGGAGCCCCAGCAGGATTGCTGAAGAGGAGTGGGGCAGCAAAGAGAATGCGATCTTCTCTCCATGGAGCACCCCAACGTGCATAGACACTGGCTCTGTGCGGAATCGAATGGAGTCACGCAGGATCTCTCCACTCACAGATGTGATGACCAAGGGTTTTTCGAGGCGGACCACCGGAAGATGAAGTTTCGACACTAAAGCAGCGTCCATGAAGTTCCCGGCTGACCCAGAATCAAGGAAGGCAGGGACTTGAACTTGAACTCCGGCACCTGATACAACTCGCATCGGCATAGTCAAACGAGGAGAGGAACTGTTCACACCCAGGGACGCCTCTCCCACGTACCCTAGGTGTGCGCGATTCCCGGACGGGGGCGCAGGGGACAGTCCCTCAAGAAATGCTCCAGACTGGCACAGTACAGGCACAGATTCTCAGTGCGACGTCGGGACCGCTCTTGTTCTGTAAGCCGGACGCGGTCGAATTCAACTGTAAGGAACCGATGGTAGTGGACCACTGGGCCACCGCAAACCTGTGGTACGGGCCACAACAGGGAGCGGAGTCTAAGTGGGTTCCGGTCTTCACCAGAGCCCGCCGCAAGGCGGGATGGACTTCCTGCGGCGGGATTCCACCAGGTCGCTACCCCTGATGTGACTTGCTTGCGGTGGTAGCCGCGGTGCAGCGTAGAGCAGAATCAGCAGGTAAACTCGTAGTCGGGGACGGGCCAGAAGGTCGGGGCAGGCAGCGAAGGTTCGTGGTCGTAGAACATAAGCCAGAGGGACTGGTACACGGAGACGGCAACCGGAACACAGAAAAGGCTTCCTTGCATAGGTATGGGCACTATGGATTCGGCAAAGTGCTTCCGGAAGGTGGAGTAATATATAGGGTCAGCGGCCGCATCAGCCAATTACCGGCACGCTGGCCCTTTAAATCTAGGAGAGCCAGTGCGCGCGCGCCCTAAGGAGCGGGGCCGCGCGCACCGGCCAGCAGACAGGTGTGGGGAAGCAGGAGCGTGGCCAGGTAAGTGGCTGTTCCCAAACGAGCGAGTGCGGCCCGACATGCGGACCGTGGCGCCGCTCGGAATTTTAGTTTTAAAAACAGCTGGACAATCCCTTTAAAGATTCTAATAAAAATATTTTTTGTGTAATTTTACAGGAAAACATACTATTGAATCATAGAACGACCCTGTTAACACTTACTTTAGAGGGTATTTGATTGTTGGTGTTGGAAAATCTCTTACATCAACATTACTTTAGTTTTCTTCAATACACTGGAAAAATTGTAGGCAAATGATTTGAAGTTATTAGCAAACACCTGACTGGCTGTTGTAGGAAACTCCTTTTTTTTTTTTTTTTCGCTTTTGCCCTAGTTTTCATAAATGTCCCCAACTGTTTGAGGAAACCTGCCTTTTTGCTTGATATATTACCTTCAATGTCTTTTTATTAATGTGATGAATCATCTCAGATTTGCTTTTCCATGTCATTAATTTTGTGAATTAGCACAGACCCCTCTGGCATGGAAAGAATAGAACAAAATAGAATGTGCACGAGCGGAGTAAAATGACATTTCATTTTCAAACATCTTTGGAAAATATTGTTTAAATTGGCTTTAGGAAAAGCTATTTTCTAATTATTTTAATTATTCTCGTTAATAGTTTGCTGGTTTCTTATCATACATTAGCTGGCTTGATTTAGGCCACTGCTTTTTGTCAGATTGGGAAACAAAGTTTCCTTTTATTTCTAAATTAAGCTAACTATCCAGTTAAAACAATAAGGATTTGTTTTGTTTGACTTAGATGCAAATTTGCAGTAAACTTAAAAGGGTTGTCTCACTACAAGGATTGTTTTTTTATATTAAAGATCTTGCAAAAACAAGTCACTTTGCAATATGTGTCCATTAACAGTGTCCTACCTATTCCAAGGTATCCACTCTTGTATGAGCTGCATCAGCTCCTTAGGTCGCTATAGCTACAGACCTGTTTGATCTATCCTGATAGGCTGCCAGCACTGGTTGCTATAGCTACAGACCTGGACGCTACTGCAGCCTAGTGGAAGCCAGTAAACACACCTCTGAATTCAAAGTGAAACCAAGAAAACAGGACTGAGGTAAGATGATCAATTTTAGTTTAGACAATCCTTTAAGTTGTTAGTTTACAGATTTCATACATCTACCAAAATGTTCAGTATTTATCCAGTGTGGGTTTTGAGAGTTTTCTTATCTAGGCACGTGATCGCAAATAAGTAGGATATAGCTTTTACAAATGAGGGGAACTCTCCTGTTATCTTGTGCTCTCCTGCTCATTAGGTCAGCAGGAGTTTCTGTTATGTCTGTCTTCTGTTGTGTGTTTGTTAGAAGGGATTGTATGGCAATTACTCACGCTACTTGCATGTCAGCTGACTTGGTTGGCCCTTGGAGCTTGTTAGCTACTGTTCGCCTCTATAAAGCTTAGTTAAATTTGGCAGTTTAGTTTAGAATATACAGTAAGGTCCTGTGTAGTCCTAATATGTCATATTATTGTTTCTTGAAATCTGTTGTCTTGTTCAGTTGTGTCAAGTTCTAGTATATTGTTGTTTCTTGTCTAAGTTTTGTTTGGCCAAGTTGTAGTCATTGAGAATATAGGTATGTTGTTTGTGTAGCTGATGCTGTGCCTTATCTGGGAATGAGCTGGGTCTTAGAGCAGACATTTTTTAGAGATAGCCATAGGGTCCGTTATAGGAAACGATGTTCCAGTGGTAGGAGCAGCTGTGTGGTGAGGTTTAAGAGAAGATTTAGGGACAATTAGTTTGGGTAGGTTATCACTATTACTTTCTCATTTCTGGATTGAACTCACATGTAAATCTGCACCAACGATGCATCGTCTATTTGCTAAATCACCTAGGGCGACATGTATGAACGTTGGCGCTGACAGGCCAGTTCTAAATAGCGTTAAGGCAGTGTATAATGCACCAGAATGTATGAACCTGTTCTTCTGCAGATCATATATAAAGGCGCAGTCTAGGGCCAATACCACAAGTCTGGCTCAGGCAGATCACCTTTAACTTGATCTGGCTGTTCTAACTGTTCTGCACCTAGGATTGGCATCAAAGAATCATAAATGCGTCTTATCCTACAAATGTGGTGCGACACGCACCCAGAATGCATCTTTGGTGCATTACATAGGGACTTATCATGCCAAAGTTTGGAGTGCACCTGTTCATACATTCTTTTTTACTGGAAGTACACCAGAAAACAGACGCAGCCCTGTTCATACATATCGCCCCTAGTGTTAAGCCCGTCTTCTTTCGACTCATACATGCTTCATATTGTTGTTTCTTGTGACTGCTTTCTTGTTCCAGTTTGGAAGAAAATGACATCATACAAGCTGTCCTGGAGATTCCAGTTAAAGGGGTTGTGTAGTTGTTAAAGGGGTGTCCTCACCATGCTGTCTTACAGAGCCGTAGGCAGCTTAAGACTTCCTGGTTAAGCTGTAGGTGGATCTACAGCGGCAATTGACATATCAGCTCTGCCATTTGTAGTTGATCATTTTACAGTGACATGAGTGCAGAAAGTGTATAAACTTTTGTGCACAAGGCTACAGAGCTCTAAAGGGTTGAAGCTTGTTTGTAAGAAATGTAAATGAGATACCATTTTTCAAGATAAGGAACACAGTAGGGAGTGATGTCACCATCCCGACCACTGCTACAGTCTGTAAGAGCAGAGAAAGGGGCTGTTAACTATGGAAGCTTGTGTGAAAAAGCAGATGACAAAATCTGCTCCTAACTCTGAAGAGAAGCAAAATCAGAAAAGCAATGTATTTGCTAATATTCTTTGTTTACTTTTTTCTACATGTTTAACTCATTAATGACCATCCACCAATCATAGATGGCGGGTGGTGCAGGTCGTCTTTCGATGTCTTTTGACGTGGCTGCAGAAAGAAGGGTTTTGTGACTACTAGCACCGCAACTGTGCTATTAATGAACTGTAGTTAGCAGCTCCATTCCTAGAGCAGTCTCTGTTAGCCTCCAATCCCCAGTGATTAACCCTTTGATTATCATGGTCAGTGACCTCAGCATAATCAAAGGGCATTCTTCTGCTCCATCGGGTCATTGGGACTCGCGGTGAACCAATGGAGCCCGAGGAATGTCTGTATGGTCAGCCCTGGGCCTAGAGTAGCCCCAGGGCTGTCTGTATAGTAAGCCTGCAGTCAGGGCCCACTGTGTGCTGCCCAGACTGCAGCCTGTCTCAGTATGACACAGAAGGTAATGTATTAGCATACATGAATATGCTAATACATTACTAAGTGTAAAAAAAAAAATTATAAAATATTTATCCCTTAATGGGATTAACAAAGCAAAAGTAAAAAACCTTGAAAGTGTAGAAAAATAAAATAAATAATAAAATAAAAATATTTAATAAAAAAATTATTCTGCATATATTTCACAAAAAAACCTACTCATATTAGCTATCTACATGACCGTAATAACCTGTAGAATTAATCTAACAGGTTATTCAGTGTGAAATGTGAATGGTGTAAAAATATTTTTTTAAAAAATGCAGAAAAACACTTTTTTTTATGTTCATGCTGCAAAAGAAATTGAAAACAAATCTGCAGTAATCTATATGTAAACTCAAACTATGCCCTCAAAAAGTAAAAGTTCTCCCACATAAAATAAGTCCTCATACAACTGCGTTAAAAAATAATAAAAGTTAAGAACGCTGAAACGCTAGGAGGCAAACACGGAAAAATTTGGCTAGTCATTAAAGCCTTTTCAAGTCTGGTGCTTAAAGGAGTTGTCTCATTACAAGCTTTCAGCCTACTTCAATGCTTCTGGCAGCAAAGGATTTTTGAATTCAGGGGCGTGCTTCTTGTCTGCCTCTTCTCCTCCCTCTTCCCCCCTCCCCTCAGCACACAGAAAGCTCTCCTCCATAAATTATATAAAGCAGGGGGAAGGCAAGGGGGTTTGCTGCCATAGTTAACCCTGTGTGTGCCTGCCTAGGTCTGCTGCAAACTGCTGGATCAACTGCACTGTCAGCTCCACGGAGACAGGAGAGGGCTGATCTATGAGTGTGGAGAGGTCTGTGAAGCTGTGTATGCTAATAGCAGAGCAGGGGGGATGCAAGTGTTCCTATACCCCCTGCTTAGCATACAAATCTCCATCTCAAGAAACAAAACAAACAAACCCTGTCAGAACAGACACAGGGCAGCTGTGAAGTGTGTTACTATAATCACAATGTGTCACTAATACAGCAGAGCATGAAGCGTTCACATGCCCCCGTGATCTGTTCTATTAGTATAGTCAGAGCTCCACAGACACATCATGATTATAGTAACACACTTCACTGCTGTCAGCCTCACCTCTGCTCTCCTCAATCTGTGTAGAGAGCAGGAGGAAGCAGGCACACACAGGGTTAATCCAGCTACACAGACACAGAAGCCAGAGCCCTCCCCCTCCCTTCCCTACAGAAGCATACTGTGTGGGAGGGGCTCTGTGCTCAGACCTGTATTCAGAAACAGATGAGTCATCAGCACTGACAGCCAGCGAGATAAAGATCAACAGGTCAGCTGCTGTAGAGATTTCAGGAGCTGATGCACTACTACTAACAGGGATAACTCAAAATCAGTATGACAATTGTAATGAACATATATTGCAAAGATGCTTGTTTTTTAAAGATCTTTTAATTAAAACCCAATCATTCTAGCGAGACAACCCCTTTAAGGCCTCGTTCACACAACTTATTTTGGGACTGATTTCAGCCGTACTGTGCGCCGTATTTGCGCTCCAATACAGCTGAAATCAGTCCCAGCCATTACGGTAATCCACAGTTCTCATAGAGATTCGCCGAGCGGGGAGAAAGTGACATGCACATTATTTACGGCGTGTATGCGCACTGCTGCCGGCGTAATTGCGGGGCGAAATCCGTCCCCGCAATTTACGTCGGCAATAAGCCGTGTGAACATTGCCTAAGGGGTTAAAGCTAAATCAAGAATCCCGACCACCACTCCATTCAGAATGGAAGGTTTCAGGCTCATTTTCGAGATAGGTGTGCGTCCCAGAGGTGGAATGTGTGAAATGAAATAGTATGAACATGCATTCTTCAACCATAAAGTGGCTGTCTCACTAAAAAGATTAGCTTTCAACATGTAGGGAATGTTAAATCAGGACTCTTTCCAAATACATGTCTCTCTTAATTTTTTCCCTCATCAGTAGGTAAAAGAGATTTTATCTGCTCTGAGTGCACATAGGTTTCTCTGGTTACCATCCTGCTCTCTCCTTCTCTCTCTGCTCCATGTCTTTCGGATACAGAGAGTGACGTAAGGATGCTGGCAGCTTGAGAAACAGAGTGTGTTATCTCTAACGAACAAAGGAGATTATGTTTGAGTTTTTACTTTCAGTTCTGAAGTTTTGTGCACTATAGATAACATCTCCTGCTCTCACGTCAGTGCAATTAGAAGAGCTGTGAATAAGGAGCTGATATGCTAATTCCTGTTCTAGAACCATCCACAGCCTGACCAGGAAGAGACAGGATGCATGAATCTAAAGTTACTTTTGCCTCTGTGAAACGGTGTGGTGAGACAACCCTTTTTAATGAATATATAGATGTAATATAAAATTACCTTTAAAAGTAAATCTGTTGGTAAAAAATCTGAAAAATAAAATAACATTAGTTTTGAAGTGATTGTCCGCCTGCACTAAACTCAGCTATTCTTTCATCGCCGATCAATGAGACCTTTCATATTATTCAAAATGACAGATGGCAGGTCTCCCAATAGAACGAAACAGAAATTTCTCTTCCATGGTCTAACATTTCAAGATGTTATCTAATGTATCAATGTTGAAAGAACCTTCTCATCTCCCCCTGGTTTGCGCAAGATGTCTCCTCTAGTAATAACTAGAGACACTTTCCCCTGCATCCTTCAGCTTATCTTAAAAGAAATGTCACTTAGCTCTGGTGAGCTTTTTTTCTTGGAGCTTCTTTACATAATATATCTTTTCATTTTATAAAAAAAATCCCTTCAAGATTCATTACCCAACAAAATCCTTGTATATACTGTATATACTGAAAATCTAGTTTCAACTATTTATAATTGTGCAACAGGTTGAACGGTACGAATGTATTTCTGCTATGGAAGAGGTCACAAATCGATGCATCCTGCGAAGTGGAAGCAGTGTATAGCTCCTGATGAAATGTTGACACTTGAGTGTCAGACTAATGAATGCACAGGAGGAAGGTGCGGAGTCCTTTCAAGCTTTTCCGTGCTTTATTGAGTGACCTTATCAGACAGAGTACAAGTGGGTAATCTTTTGTGAGTCATGTAATCACAATTACAGTCATTATTATCAATGTATGTTGTGATTTTATGTACATATTTTTTTTCTTTCTTATACAAGACATTTACTTACCAACTCGACAGTTTAGTTTATTGGTTTTTGCCACTACTTTATTGCCACCTAGTGATTGAAATTCTATCTATTTCTATGAATACCATGAGGTGGAAAAATAGTTGCATATGCTTTCTGGGCCTCATTCATATCATGTTTTTGGCCTCTGTCGGCGATATCTGTCTTACCTGCTAATTAAACGCTTTTTGGTCTGGCACAAATATCATATACGTTTGGGAAATAGAGCAAATGCGTTCCAATTCAGATTATGATTGCCTATAGAATCATGTAGCCCTGTCGTGACCCTGTCGCTGTATACGTCAGGATAACTTTTTCAAGGTGAAAGGCAAACGCACAGAAGTGCTATACCGGCTTCACAACGAAGAGGAGAAAATCCAAGACGACGGGAAGTAGGATAAAATCCAGAAGAAACTTTATTCACATGCGATTTAAAAAAATTTAGTATTTTTCAAATGTATTTTTCAAAAATAGATTATGGCTTATTATGGCATGGTAGCCAGCAGCAAAGGCTATTGCACAAACTGCCGACGCGTTTCGGGAGCTAGTCCCTTACTCTTGGTTCCATTGTGCATATTGGGGGTGGGGCGGGAAGTGCTTTATATATCGCTCCACCCGTACCGCCCACTAAGCCAACAAGAGGTTGAGAGAAAACAAACAAAAAAATGAGTGAATAAAAACATAATGTAACTCTTACACTACATTGTTGCCTACATTGCTGGTAAATAAGTATACTAAAAAATAATGAATATGAATGTAAGGAATATATGCAAATGTTAACTAATAGTGATATGTAATGTCTTGTTGGGTATTCAGCCCTTGAGGTGTGCGGGTGGATAATTGAAATATCCACCACGCCTCTCTAGAGAAAAGTTTCCTTTGTAGACTGCCTCCCCTAGATGATCATATCACCTTCTCTATTCCTGTGACTGTAAATGAGGAAACATCCCCCGCATGTACAGTAGCAAAATGTTTCGAGACAGCAGAAGATTTGAAAGTAATTGGTCGGATTGCATCAGAAAGATGTCGGCGCACTCTGATTTTTAGTGGGCCCGTGGTGCAGCCGACATATTGAAGATTACAGATACGGCAACTTATAAGATAAATGACAAATTTCGTATTGCAGTTAATGTGTGACTGTATAGTAAAGGTCTTGTTGTTGTTTTATTGACATAATTGCAGGCGGTACATACCGTATGGCCGCACTTAAAAAAAAACCTTATTATCTAACCAGGATTGAATTTCTGTTTTTTTGGATAGAAATAAACTGGGAGATAAAATCGCTCCCAAGTTAGACGCCCTTTTTGCAACATATCTTACATTATTCTCCAAGATTTTTTTGATTTTAGAGTTGACATAGAGTAAGGGAAGATGTTTTTTAATGATTTGGGTGATTTCTGAAAATTGCCTACTGTAACTTGTACTGAAGGTGATATTCCTATCCAAAATTTGGGATTTATGTCTATGACTTTCCTCTACAAGTCTCTTTCTATCCAAAATCTCCACTTTTTGAACTGCTTCTTGAAGGTGGCTATATTTATAGCCCCTCTGTTTTAAGTTATTACATAATGTTTTTTGATGGAGCATAAACTCCTGGTCATCACTACAGTTTCTCCTCAATCGGCACAATTCGCCCAAGGGAATATTACGGGTGACGTGCCCTGGATGGCAAGAGAAAGCAAGGAGAATAGAATTTTTTGCCGATGGTTTACAATACGGGCTGATTTTAACCTGTGTACCAGCTGCTGGTGTGGATAAAGTCACATCCAGAAAATTAATGTGGGAATCATTCCATGTGAAAGTGAATTTTAGGTTACGTGTGTTGCTATTTAAGTAATTTACAAAATGACCGATGCAATCAGTTGGACCTTTCCATATGAACAGACAGTCGTCTATATACCTACAGAACCAATGGATATGCTCAGAAAAAGGATTCTTATCGCTGAAGAGATACAATTCCTCAAATGAGGCCATGTAAATCCCAGCAAGTGCGGAGGAGAAGCGAGCTCCCATTGAAGCACCGCACTTCTGCAAAAAAAAAATGGTTATCAAACATGAAAAAATTATGACTGAGTAAATACTCAACCGAAGTAATAATAAATTTACGTTTATCCAGAGAAAAATTGCTATATTTTTCCAAAAAGGATTCAAGAGCTAAGATCCCTTGGTCATGAGGTATGGACGAATATAAATTAACAACATCACACGTAACCCAAACTGCACCATCTGGCCAGGATAACTGTTCGATGACTGAGATTAACTGTTTCGTGTCCCTTAGATATCCCGGAGTATTGATAACTAATGGCTGCAAACTTTTTCAAGGTATCCCAACATATACAACAAATGTGATATGAGTAGGGCCTTCATGTTCACTTAACATATTAGGCATTTACAGAACATAAATAGCAACATTATCAGCCAATGATTTTCTTTTCTTCTAGCCATTAAAGGGGTTGTCTCACTACATTGATTCATCCTACCTCAGTCCTTTTCTCTTGGTTTCATTTTGAATTCAGGGGTGGGTTTAATGGCTTCTACTAGGCTGCAGTAGAAGCCAGGTCTGTAGCTATAGCAACCAGTGCTGACAGCCTGTCAGGATAGATCAAACAGGTCTGTAGCTATAGTGACCTGAGGAGCTGATGCAGTCCATACAAGAGGGGATATCTAGGAATAGGTAGGACACTGTTAATGGAAATATATTGCAATGTGACTTGTTTTTGCAAGATCTTTAACATAAAAAACAATCCTTGTAGTGAGACAACCCCTTTAACAGGAGAGTTTTGCTCTCAGTACCTGAATCCATCAGGAACACTAGAACCAAAATAAAAGATACAAAAACAGATACAGGAAAACATGACAAAGAAAAAAATTAAACCCAGCCTTTATTTCAGGGGTGCACAGCATGCGGCTCTCTGTGCCCCTCTATGTGGCCCTCAGCCATCAGGACACAAACATGCTTTGTCTATGTCCTCTTACCTCAGAAAGGAATGATCATTTGACAGCTGTTTTTAATTGATGGCACCGTTATGGTGGGCACTGTATGACTGGCACTGTTATAGTGGACACTGTATGGCTGGCACTGTTATGGTGGAGACTGTATGGCTGGCACTGTTATGGTGGACACAGTATGACTGGTACTGTTATGGTGGGCACTGTATGACTGGTACTGTTATGGTGGAGACTGTATGGCTGGCACTGTTATGGTGGACACAGTATGACAGGTACCGTTATGGTGGCCAGTGTATGACTGGTACTGTTATGGTGGAGACTGTATGGCTGGCAATATTATGGTGGTCACTGTATGGCTGGCACTGTTATGGTGGAGACTGTATGGCTGGCACTGTTATGGTGGACACATTATGACTAGT
Source organism: Phyllomedusa bahiana (assembly GCA_025379985.1). Taxonomy (NCBI): domain Eukaryota; kingdom Metazoa; phylum Chordata; class Amphibia; order Anura; family Hylidae; genus Phyllomedusa; species Phyllomedusa bahiana. The sequence goes on along the minus strand of JAODAL010011806.1, from coordinate 75,186 downwards.
ACTGTTATGGTGGGTACTGTATGACTGATACTGTTATGGTAGAGACTGTATGGCTGCCACTGTTAGGCCCCGTTCACACGGCTTATTGCCGACGGATTTGTGCGCCGTATTGAGCGCACAAATCCGCCGTGAATACATGGGCGTTACGGGAGCTGGCCGAGCCGGCGGGGGCGCCGCTCCGCCCATAGACATGCATTTTACGGCGCGTCCGCGCCTAATATGTGCATGTCACTTCCCCCCCCGCGGATTCGCCGAGCGGGGGAGCGACGGATTCCACTGTTCTCAATAGGCATGGATTACGAATGCTCCGAGGATTGCGCCGATTGAAGCGCAATCCGCGCCAATCCTCGGCAATAACCGTGGAAGGGGGGCCTTAGCATGTTCACAGCTTATTTAGACGTTTACATCGATTGCGATCGTAAATCGTCTGAATCATTGAAAATCATTGCAAATAAGTGCACTATGGGGAGTATTTGAATGATTCCCGCGATTCACCATCTCCATTATTAGGTGGTGAACCCCGTAATAATTGACATGCACATTTTTTTTTCCGTCCGATGCCGTCGTCAATCCGCCGGCAACCCCGAATACGCGTCGTGTGAACCGAGCCGTATTTCTATTGAATCAATAGAAAGGGCGTTACTTATTTCGACTGATTTGCCGCGTTGCGATCGTCAATCCGCGGCAAATCCGCGTAAATAAGCCGTGTGAACGGCTTTATGGGAGATGATTGCTGGTACGTTAGGGGCATTTATGGCTGGCACATAAGAAATCCAATAAAAACTGTTTATATATTATCCATGGATTTTTTTCCTCAAAAGTATATTTATTTCTGACACAATCATGGCATATCCACAAAATATATCGTAAACATTTCTAAATCGAGACGCCAAAGAGGAGGAGATGAGTTGGAGAGGAGGCTATATATGTGTGTGTTGTTCTCACTAGTTGTAACTAGTAATGCCATAATAGTCTCAGAAGGGGAATACCCCTCTAAGAATTACTGTGGCCCCAGGGAAAGGTACAATATGACAATGTAGTCACATGGCTCCAAAAAGACCCAAAAAAACGCTTAAAACCACAAGCTACAGTCTGGTGCCTGTGAGCACATCCGGACGCCACCACCATAGCAGAGGACCAAAACATAATACAAATAAACCGGACATAAGTAAATAATTATTTGGTGAATTAAACTGTATTATAAACAGTATATACGGCGTATTGCAGTGCATACAACTATGCTCCGTAATACACCTGCTGCTGAACGTACACTTGTTTAAAGACGGTTTTCAAGGTTACTGGACACCTTGCTTTGTTTTAGTAGCTCCTGGCCAGAAGGGTGACGTCACTTTGTGTTGTGTCTTCCCAGCAGCGCAGGAGTTTATCTCTCTGACTGACAAACTTTAACCCTTTAGAGCATCTGTATGCTTGTGTCCTGCTGTTAAACCCCTCCATCATTAATGTCCCTCTAACACAATCAGCTGGGAATAACAGAGGTGAAATGTCAACAGTGCTGTAAAACCATTTATAGCTTGAACAGGAAGTAGAAACCTGACGCTGGCTGCGAAGAGCAGACTTTGTGAAACAGTTGGGAAAACCCCTATGAAGGGCACTGTACTATTTAACTAGATAACCCTATGCAATATACTCTTATAGGGTATTTCTTGGTTCACCCTGTATGCATCACAGAGGACCACTGTAAAATGTGATTCATCTCTTGGGGACTTGGCATGACCACGTATTACAGCACATATGAATGCCTACCTGCATTTACAGCTTGTGGTTTCAGTAATATTGAAAAAAAAACACAAAAGCCTCAATCAGATAAATGGGAAAAAGGCATACCCATATGATAATATTTTAACCTGGTTGTACAAGTTAATCAAAGACAACAAAACACAGCTTGCTGTATACCCATGGAACCTAATAAGACTTAAAGGGGTTGTCTCACTACATTGATTCATCTCACCTCAGTCCTGTTTTCTTGGTTTCACTTTGAATTCAGAGGCGTGTTTACTGGCTTCCACTAGGCTGCAGTAGAAGTCAGGTCTGTAGCTATAGCAACCAGTGCTGACAGCCTATCAGGATAGATCAAACAAGTCTGTAACTATAGCGATGCGAGGAGCTGATGCAGCCCATACAAGAGGGGATATCTAGGAATAGGTAGGACACTGTTAATGGACACATATTGCAAAGTGACTTGTTTTTGCAAGATCTTTAACATAAAAATCAATCCTTGGAGTGAGACAACCCCTTTAACTTTTAATAATATATCGATAAAAAATACACAAACATATACCTACAAAAAACCCTAAAAACTAAACCATCACACTATAGCTACCTATCAAACACGTAGGATATTCGCCCCTATAAGGGCATTCCCACCCAGGAACCTAAACTAGCTGGTCCTAATATAACCCTACAATAATTATATAAGGTATCAATATACAATAACAAAGGCAACAACAAAGAAATTGCCTGAAAAAATATAAATATCGCTATATAGAAGCATAATACAAGGATATAAACAGACAATGCTCCAAATAGCCAATAAACAAATCCAACGCGTTTCACCCCCTATACTTATACTAGCGATCATCAGGGACCGAATATGGGACACAGGGAACCACAAGACATAAAAAACATAAACAAACCAGAAAGCAATAATAGACCAAAACACTCACAACAATAAAGATAGAAACAAGAATAATGATAAATTAGAATAACAAGAAATAATAAAGAATCTTACGTTCTTTCACAGATAAGGTCATGATAGTCAATAAATACAAAAGGGTCCATGGTAGTATTAGGAAGGATCCCACATAGTATGATGCTCTGCTCAGGTAAATAGGTAGCCTTATTGGGGCGATTATCCTATGTATTTGATAGTTAGCTATAGTGAGGGTTTAGTTTTTAGGGTTTTTTGTAGGTATGTTTTTGTGTATTATGTATCGATATATTATTAAAAGTTAAAGGGGTTGTCTCACTACAAAGATTGGTTTTCAGCTTAAAGATCTTTAAAAAACAATCAACTTTCCCCAATGTAGATAAATTTTACCATTGTCCCACTGTTTTTCCAATATATCTTCTTGTAGGGGCACCTGAGCCTGCTCAGGTCCCTATGGTCACCAAACCTGCTTGTTCTTTCTTATAGGCTGCCGGCTCCTGTTTTTTTTCATACAGGTGGGGCGGGAGCGCGCTCTTTTCACCCAGGCGCACTCCCTCTCTTCTCCGCCCTTTGTCTTCCTGCTCTCAGCACAGAGCGCACAGAGCAGTGATTTTACGGCATTCAGCTGGCTGCCTGTCACTCCCCTCCTCCCCTCCCGAGTTAACTGCGAAGCGCGGGGCTGCTAATGTCTCTGCTAATGATTTATTACTGCCTTACACATGTGGGGATGGGGAGAGTAACAGGCAGGTGTTGTGAAGTGTTACACATAGCTCTACTCACAGTAGAACTATGTGTTTTAATGACCAGAAGATAAGCGCCGACGCAACTGTTTCATCCACTCTCCGGGGAGCAAATAAATCACTGGGAGGAATGCAGGCAGGAGTTAGAGATAACTTTCAGGATCAGACAAAACTTCTAACTAATTTTTGTCTATTGTTTATCTTGATCATGGAAGCTCTGCCTCCCGTTTCTTATCAGAATGAATTTTCTGCAAGCAGCGGGAGCGAGCAGGACACAGTGATGAAAGTCACCTAGGGAAGGGAGGGGGAGAGGGTTAGAAGAAAATGCAAGCCCGCCCTCGTTTTCAAAAATCAGAGAATGAAAACAGGACAAAGGTAGGCTTAACTCTCGACATGAGACATCCCCTTTAAGTCTTATTAGGTTCCATGGTTATACAGCAAGCTGTGGTTTTTTTGTGGTGGTTTCAGTAGGCAGATGCTACAACTCCTTCAAGACACATTTCACAGAATTACAGAATGAAGAATACATGGCTGTAGTCTTGCCAAAGCAGTGTCATAATTGTTCATAAATGGTGTCTATTATTGAAGATCATTCCTATTAATGTTAATATAATTGAGCTGCAGAACCAGATACAATCCATGGACAGGTGTGACCCTGTTTTTGAAAAAAAGGTATTTTTTTCCTAATCCTCTACAAGTCCTTTAAAATACACAGTAGTGTTTCAGCTAGATAATCCTACTTCATCAGGCACTGGAAACGTAAGGTTCCCTGTTTGTTTTCCTTGTATGTGTCACAGAGGACAACTGCAAATGTGATTCAGCTCTTGAGGACTTGGCATGACCATGTATGACATGACCCAGAGGCAGTGCCGACTTTGGCACCTATCTCAAACATCTAACCCAACCCCTTCCTCTACCACCTCCCCTCCGATAACCGGAATAAAAACTCCACAATGGCATTGGATTGAATGGCCACAGCAGCCGTTTTATTAACAAAATACAAAAAACAGTAATAAAAAACCCTTTTTTAAATTTTTCCCAAAAAACAACATTCCAAAAACATACACACCCCCAACATTTCACCCATAAAGTGCCAAAAAACATCCCAACACCATTGGGCTGCAGGTCCTTGGAGCCACCCACACGGTCAGGCGACCCATCCTCCTTTTGTAATTACCCTCAGTCGTCACCCCCAGCTCGAGGGCACCAAGCGTCCACCACCTGGCTCTCAGGAACCCCTCCTGAAGAGCCTCACTGTCGCCAGACCAATTACATGTTCCATCATGTGATTAGGGAGCCATAGCGGACTATGACTCCCACCACCATCTCATAGCTCCAAGGACCCCACCGCCAACCAGCCACTGTGACAAAATGTTCACTTTCCCAGCACACTGCGCCAAATCAACACAAGCCAAAAACCCTTCCCCAACCACCAAATAAAGGGAGGGAGGGTGGGAGATTTCACCTGCTGGGCGCGGCTGCTTCCTGTGGACGTGCGGGAGGCTTAAAAAGCCGCCCCCCTCCCCCGCACAAGCCCCTCCCCCGCCATCGCGTCACGCCGCATCATCCATGAGGATGCTAAAACACACACCCCCGCGCTAAGCCCGCCCCGCCGGGCACGTCACGCCGGGTCATGCAGGGGGGCTCCTCCCCCTATGCTCGCTCCGGTTCCGGCCCCCGTCTTGACCCAGAGGCAGTGCCGACTTTGGCACCTATCCCAAGCATCTAACCCAACCCCTCCCTCTCCCACCTCCCCTCCGATAACCGGAATAAAAACTCAACAATGGCATTGGATTGAATGGCCACAGCAGCCGTTTTATTAACAAAATACAAAAACTGTAATATATAACCTTTTTAATTTTCCAAACAACATTCCAAAAACATACACACCCCCAACACCGTTCACCATAAAGTGCCAAAACATCCCACACCATTGGGGCTGCAGGTCCTTGGAGCCACCCACACGGTCAGGCGACCCATCCTCCTTTTGTAATGACCCTCAGCCGTCACCCCCAGCTTGAGGGCACCAAGCGGCCACCCCTGGCGACCGCTCCACCACCTGGCTCTCAGGAACCCCTCCTGAAGAGCCCCACCGTCGCCAGACCAATCACATGTTCCATCATGTGATTAGCGAGCCATAGCGGACTATGACTCCCACCACCATCTCCTAGCTCCAAGGACCCCACCGCCACAGCCAGCATGCGTGACTCCTCACTCATGCGCCGCACCCCAGGTGGAAGAAAGGAACCAGGATGGGAAAGAGAGAGAGGTGAGGGAGGAGGGGGGGGGCGGGCGGGCGAAGAGAGGGAAAGCAGCAACGGAAGCCCTAGCTAGCCAGAAGATGCGGGCGAATATAAAGCCGAAACTGGTCCGACTCCCACCGACCTATCCTCTTCACCGCAGCCCCAGGCTAGCCGCTTCGGTCGCCGCGCCGATCCGAAAAGAGTGAGGCGCAAACCTACCAGGCTCCAACCCCAATTGCACCCAAACACCTACGGAAGACCCCCGTGAACTGAAAACGAGACATAAAATCCCCGCAACCATGACGAAGCAGCGGTCCAGACCTTGCCGGATACCGAGAGGAGTACCCCTGAAAACACAGGACGGGGCACATGAGCGACTCTCGCACCTTCTCTCTACCAAATATGTCGGTCTTTGACCGCCGAATTCGAAACCGCACCTTGTTACCCAAATCCTCCACATCTTCCCACTGAAGGCCGCCGCCCACCTTCCTACTCAGCGAAACCAGCTCCCCGATCCGAAGGGCCCCATGAAAAAGCCAAACGAAACAAACACAGTTCTTCCCCAGACGAACACACCTCACCCAGAACAACACCCAACCGCTCCAACAATCGGAAATCTACCGGGCGCCGGGAATCCCGGCTGCCCCGCCCCCTTCTCAAACCTTTTACCACCTGCCGGACAACAAACAACTTGGTACAATCCACCTAATCCCGCAACTTAAATCCAAACGCGACTACGGACATAAAAAGATTAACCCTCGACACCGACCAACCAGAGTTTGACGCATGACCCAGAAAACAGCACATGACCCAAGGCCTATCTTCCTCCGAAACCCTCTCATCCAACCCCCAAAGCCATGAACACCACACATTCCAAGCAGCCTCATAGGCGACCCACGTCTTGTCCGATAAAGAGGCCCGAATTAGCCGGCCAGCTTCCCGTTGACCAAGTCACATAAGTGAGCCGGGCACGGAAGACCCCCACTCGCCGCTCCTGGCGCCAGCTCCCGAAATTGGTCCCACTGGAAACGAGACAAAGCATCCGCTCTTGAGTTCTGAACCCCAGGGACATGCTTCGCCACCACCCATGCGTTAAGAGCCAGGCAGCACAACACGAGCTGGCGCAACAAGCGTACCACCGGAGGGGAAGATGCCGACAAACTGTTGATGGCCTGAACCACCCCCAAGTTATCACAGTGGAACCGGACCATCTTGTTCCGAATCCTACTGCACCAAATTTCGACTGCAACTACGACGGGGAACAATTCCAGCAATGCAAAGTTGCGCACCAGACCAGATTCTACCCACTCCCTCGGCCACCTGTCCGCACACCAGGCCCCCTGTGAAAAGGGCCCCGAAACCCGCAACCCTGCCGCATCAGTGAAAATGTCCACCTCGGCGTTGGTAAACGAATCCTCAATAAATAAAGACCGGCCGTTGTACCGCTCCAAAAACTCCCCCCAGACCCGCAAATCGTCCCCCAGCTCCTCCGTCAACCGCACGTAATAAAGAGGGGCCCGCACGCCGGACGTCACCGCAGCCAACCGACGGCAAAAAACTCTGCCCATCGGCATAATGCAGCAAACAAAATTAAGCTTGCCCAACAACGACTGCAGCTCCCGCAAAGGAATTTTTCGCAACGTCCTCGCCCTCCGGACCTCACCCCGCAAGGCCTCCAATTTTTCCGGCGGCAAGCTACACGTCATAGCTTCCGTATCAAGCCTGATCCCCAGAAAATTCAAACACGTGGAGGGGCCCTCCGTCTTGTCCGGAGCCAACGGGACCCCGAAGCGCTCCGCCACCCACTGCATTGTCCGCAACAAAAGTTCACAAACGCTTGAACCACCAGGACCAATGCACAAAAAATCATCCAAGTAATGGATGACCGAAGGGATCCCCGCCACATCCCGAACCACCCACTCCAAAAAGGAACTAAACGCCTCAAAGTAGGCACAGGAAATTGAACAACCCATGGGCAAGCAACGATCAACGAAAAACGCGCCCTCCCAAAGACACTCCAACAACCGGACTCTCTCGTCATGAACCGGAAAAAGACGAAACGCCACTTCGATATCAGTTTTTGCCAGCAACGCCCCCGGCCCGTATCTATGCACACACAGGATAGCCGTGTCAAATGAAGTGTTAGCCATGGAACAGAGTTCCGGATCTATCCCATCATTGACCGACTGGCCCCGCGGAAAAGAAAGATGATGTATCAGTTGAAACTTGTTGGGTTCCTTCTTGTTAACCACCCCCAACGGAGAGACAATTAAATCCAGAAACGGAGGCTCCCCAAAAGGACCCGACATACGCCCCAATACCACCTCCTTCTCTAATTTCGCTGAAACCACCTCTCTGTGCTGCATAGCTGAACGCAAATTCTTCGTGGAAAAAGGAGCCACGTGCCCCGGAGCCGGGATTCGGAAACCCTCACCAAAACCCAGCCTCAACAACTCCGCCGCACCCTTATCCGGATACCTGGCGAGACACTCCAGCATCCTTTCCAGTTTCACCGGGTTCAACCCCTTGCCCACCGTAACCCGCACCTCTTCCCTTGCCTTTTTTGGGGCATCGGGACAATCCATGGGACCCGGCGTTGCAACCCGAGCAGAGGTGCTTGAAATGACATCCGCCCCCAAACTTACAGTGACCCTCGTTAAAGAGCCAGCAGAGACCCAACTTCTGCCTCCCTGAGGAGGAGGACCCACTAGAGGCTCCGCCGGAGTGGCCAGCCCCACCGGCCCCACCTTGAAAGGACTGCTCATACCTCGAAGGGGCTATGACCCTCAGCCAAAGCCCAATGTCCTTATGATCCCAGCGTATGGAAGGCCGCACCACCTTCCGATGCCGGAATTGCTCATCATACCGGAGCCAAGCCTGGCCCCCGTAAACCCTCTGAGCTTCCCCTTTGGCATCCAAATAACAAAAAAGCGCAGTTCTCCGGCGCTTTTTCCCTCCTCACGCTGGCCACCATCGCGAAGTCCTGCATCCAGTTAGCGAATGTCTGCGGAATCAACCACCATCTCCGCTTTTCCTCCTCCTCCTTCTTGCTCTCATCCCTCTTTCCCTTATCCAAGTTAAACTTCTCCAAAGGGAGAAGGGAGAAAATCTCGTCTTGCTAGATTTTCTCCTTAACTTCTTTCTTTAAGTGAGCTCCAAGTGGGCCCTCAAAGCACACATAAACTTCGCCCTTCGCCTTATCGTCCAAACGGACCCCATCCCCTTGCCCTTCTTTGTCCGTCTGAACCGAGACCGTGGTACCCCGAACTGCCATAGCCTGGGACCCAGCCCCAGACAACGCATCCGCCGACCCTGCCACCGCAGACAATGCAGGGTCCCAACCCCCCACGGGAGTGTGTGCGCCCCCGCTCCCCTGACACCAACGCCCCAGCAACTCCTGTAGCCCAGCTGCCAACCCGTGCCAGCTCGCCGCCTCACCCCCCAGGCTGCCCTGCGACGAGGTACCCGGGACCTGACTAGGCGCTGCGCCCTGTGACATAAAGATAGGAGGAAACGGACATGACATAGAAGTATACTCACCCGGCTGCACGGGTGCTGTGGGCCCGCCAGCCGCCACCAAGGATCCCGGACGCTGATCACCGGAAGCAGGATTGCCGCTGGCCGGCAGAAGAATGGATACAGACGAGGATCTGGAGTGCAACCGCCCATGCGGAGTCACAAAAACCTCTTGCGAAAACTGCGGGGACCTCTCATCCGCCGAAGTAGCACCTGTGTTCAGCTCGCCAGGGCCAGCCGCCAGCTGCCTGCCACCAACTGACCGACGCCCGCTCCTAGCTCCATGGTCCTCAACCATGACTGGACAAACCTGGCCGCGCCCCCGGGCCGGACCCTGTGACCACTCGCTCCACACTGAGAGGCCCGAGCTGGAGGGGCTCCGTCTGCGTCTCCTGACCCTTGGGGTGACGTCAGAACTCAGGCTCTGCGGTGGCCTAGCCCTGCGTCCTCCCCTTGCTGCGCCCGCCGCCGCAGCCGGCGCTTCTGCTCCCCGCAGGGCTCCCTGTACCTGCTCCTGGAGCCACTCACTGCCCCTGGACCCAGCTGCGGGCCCGCAGCTGATCCAGAAGCTCCTCCACTGCGGCCATGATGCTGGAAGCAGCGCGCTCTGGTCTGTGTCAGATTTCACCTCCTGTGGAAGTGCGGGAGGCTTAAAAAGCCGCCCCCCGCACAAGCCCCACCCCGCTGTCTCGTTACGCCGCGTCACGCCGCATCATCCATGAGGATGCTAAAACACACACCCCTGTGCTAAGCCCCGCCCGGCCGGGCGCGTCACGCCAGGTCATGCGGGTGGCTCCTCCCCCTATGCTCGCTCCGGTTCCGGACCCCGTCTGTACATGTGAATGGCTGCCCACATTCTCAGCTGGTATTACTGGGGGCTTCAATAGACAGATGCTACCACCCATTGAAGACACACTTCACACCTGGATGAGCCAGTTGACATTGGTGAATTTAAAGGAATTATATATCACCAATTTTTCTTTTACTAATGAAAACAAGATACCGATACATATTCTTTTCTTTTTAGTGTTTTTTATTTTCTGAAAGTAGACTTTTCCATTCTGTTGTCTGTATATGATTATAGGGGCACCATCTTGACTGAGGTGCGTTAAACGGCATTTAGAGCAGGGCTGTGAAGTCGGCAAGCCAAAGCCCCGACTCCGACTCCTCAATTTCCCAAACCTCCGACTCCGACTCCTGAATCCCTCATACACGGTGCATGTTTAAGTGATAACTTTACTGTAGTAAAATGGTAACATCTGGCTGCTTATCACCTTATGATACAATAATCAAGCTATTTAGGTAGAACAGACTCTGACAAGCAATGTTTCGATCTTTTGAACACTTTCGGGTAGAGTTGAAGAAAAAGCTGTATTTGTATCCAAGTCCAGTCTGCACCAACATTGGGAATGTGTAGAAGAGACCTGGGATCAGATTTTGGTTAAGACCTGCTTGAATCTGATTCAGAGCCCAGAAGGATTCAGGCAGTATTGAAAACCAAAAGGTGGATTTCCCAAATACTAACAAAATAATAGAAATTAACATTTTGATTTTTAGTAGCAAAACAGTAACCATGCAGTTACAGGAAAGAATCTGCAGAACTAAGCAGATGCTAAATACTTGCAAGTCAAATTTATGTATAAGATAGGTAAGATGACTGTATATAAAATTACAGTAGCCTCATGTACAAAGCTTTAGTGGATGGAGAGATATGGAGCCTGAAAGTCACAAATTCAAAACATTGTTACTATTTTGCTTGTCAGTGTAAAATATATTTATTGGGTATGACTTTAGAACACAAAAAATTGTAAATATGCAAAACACTGCAGGAACATTTGTGGAGTCTCTGAATTTGTACTGAGAAATAGTATTGCTTCCATCAGATCCTGCATACATGACCTCATGTCTGATATCATTATTTCCAGGCTAGAGAACGGCCTCTTTACACTAACTTGGGTTGGGGGAAAGCGGTGACTACAGGGGCAACATCTCTAACAAATGTCAGGGTATAAAGGAATTGCCTCAGCCACTGTCAGCTTTGATGAATGGTTGAACTCTTCTACTTCTTTGAAAGCAGGTGAAAAATTTTGCTGAAATTTGTTTGTCATGGGATCGGAATCTTTCCCCTTGGGGCAGCTCTTTGCCTGCTCCATGTCATCAATTACACTCCTCATGTGATGAGGCTGAAAATATGAGAGCAGTAGCACTGGCCAGACCCAACTCCTCTTGCTCTTTGCATCGAACTAACTGGACCAACTCATTATATATTTTGGGAGTCGGAGTCGGTCCCTTTTATGACGACTCCGACTCCTGCAAAATAGACTCCGACTCCACGATTCCGACTCCACAGCCCTGATTTAGAGAGATGCTTTACAGCAGCTACATGGGCATAGGAGCCTGTGAACAGGAGCATAATCATTGACTTCCATAGGACTGTTTTATTGACACGCTCTGTGACCTGGGAAGAAATCAGTGTGCAGGGAGGAGGAGAGGGTGAACTGTGACTGTCTCCTATTGTGAATGGTGGATCCTGTGTTATCTATACACATGGCTGTTACCTTTCAGTGTTACCCTGCCTGTACTTATAATGAGGAGACCGCTGAAAAAATTTCTCTACAGAACAGGAAATGTCAAACTATTATTAGGCCTAGTGGCCAAAATGAAAACTGATTTAAAAACAACTGGTAATAAAAAATAAAATAATAACTGATCCAAAAAATTGAAAAAAAAACCGCAATAAAAAATTCTTTAACATAAAAACATGAGTTATATACAATAGGTAATTTTCTGATGACGCAACCCCTTAAGATCCTTACCACTGGTGTTCTAAGAAAGCCTCTGCAAAAACTACATAACATCTTTATTCCCTGTGATTTTTAAGGTAGTTATTGAAAAGTTACTGTGTCTCAAGAAAAATGTCTCTGCAGCACTACACGTAAAATGGTTTCATGTGTTCCTTTTATACTCTGAAAGGAGAACAATTGTCACAGATTAATAAACCTTCATCTTTACGGCAGTATCACAGCAATATATGGTACGTATGTGAATGGCTAGGTCATAACCCGATCATGTACATTGCATATCTGTAGTGAAAAGAAAAACGTTGAGGGAAAGACGCCAGTGTAAGGCCCTGCATGATCCCGGCCTAGAAGATACATCGCTCAAGCCACTTTATAAAGCGGGCTTTCATACGTTTAGAATAATATAGCATTCATGCATTTTGGGTCTTTTTCATAGCACACAATATTCGGAGGGACAAAGACAGGAAAAGTCATTTCACATGTTTTCACTTTCGGCTGAGGACGGTGGTGATTCATCTTTACTGCACAATAACTAGTTGCTCAGTAAAAATGTCTTGCCTTTTCAGAGATGAATGAATATTTGATAATAGATCAAATGTATTAGAATCAAATTCAGATCACATTATATTATTGTGTAATAATACAAAAATACAATCCTTTTATTCCTTTATAGTAATGTTTTCCAAGCAATTGAGCTATCCGTTTTTTTTTTGCTTGACGTTGTGAGAGCAGTTCTTGAAAGCCTGAATACCTCCGTCTAGGATTAAAGCCATTTTGTAAGACAATGAAAGGGAGCTGTCTGATTCACACCGGCATTATATCCCAGAACCTGACTGTAGATCATTTAAGAGTGTGAAAAATATGTCAAATGCATTGAGCACAATTAATGACTTGGATTTATGTCCTTCATAAGGCGTAGGTTAGAACCTGTTCTCACTAACCGCCATCAAAGACACACTCACAAATCTTAATTAAGTTGAAAAACAGGAAATAGGAGAAATACAGCCGAGCAGAATCTCTAACAGAATGTTTTTGATGTAATCTGTCATCTGAAAGGAAACGAATGTATTGAAACAGGCAATGTTATTTTCCGAGATTACATTTGCATTTCTTTTGATGTCTTTTTTGTGTTTCCTTGTACAAAACTCAGTAAATGGATTGATGAACAGATATGTATAGAGCCCTGTTGGCTAACTGCTTTTTGGAAGCCACAATAATGACAATGTGATTTAAGAGCTTAATTGTGGAATCCACCCCCTTATTATTCCAGTTTCAACTCCAAAAACAACCATATTTATAGCTTCAAGACAATCTAGAGTTCTGAGCCTGAAAAAAAACATGCCATGACAAAATAATACACTGTATTATGCCTATTGCTGGGCCAGATGCGGTGGAAGAACACCATAGCAGGGATAGAATGAGTATTAGGTGGAGTAGGCTGTTACCTTGGAAGGGTACAATTTAAAGGGGTTTTGCCAGGATGTGAGTTACTTACCTCCTTGTCAGCAAGAGTAGAATATAACAAATCCTGGAGTCATGAACCCTGCAGGGGGGAAAGGGGAGGGGTGACATATAGTGAGGATAAGGACGTCCCTTCAAAATTTAAAAATATAACATTTACAACAGTGAATTATCTATTCAGCAAACACGGGCTATAACCTGCACTTTCTCCCCAAGTCCTTAAAGCTCATTCATTTTCTCTTTTCATCAGATAAGAAGTTTTTTCCGCAACGCGGCTGTAGCTCCTTGGTGTGCTAATGCAAACATTCAGGAAACTAAGGGGAACTGAAAATTCTGAGCTCTCACAGCTTCACTTTTTTAATCAAATATTTAGAAAAGTAAATTACCCATTTTGGAGGATCCCACGTAACAACATACATCGTGGCAAAACCCCTTAATTTAAAGGGGTTGTTCACTCCAAGGATGCTTTTTAATGTTAAAAGATCTGCAAAAACAAGTCACTCTGCAATATATGCCATTAACAGTGTCCGACTATTGAATATCCCTCTTGTCCCGAGCGCATCAGCTCTCAGGCGATATATAAACTGTTGATATCCGATGCTGGCAGCCTGGTTGTATAGTACAGCCCGGTCTACGTGACTAGTGAAGCCAGTAAACATGCCCCTGAATTCAAAATAAAACAGGATGGGTAGAAAAATTTAGAAAAAAAAAGAGTATGTCATCATTTTTTTCATATTTCCTGTGTATATAAGATGACTGGGGAACCTTCCGGTTCCGGCCTGCATGTAAGGGCAGCGCCGGAGCTCCCGCTTCACAACGCCCATACCAGGGCCCCGCATCCACCGGCCTAAAAACGGCCTTTTCAGTGCCCCTACCTCCCCGTACACCTTCCGTGCCAGGGGATATCGCCCAGCGGGAACCTGCGCTCAGACTCAGCCCCTCAGAGCTGTGCAGGCACCCACAGTTAAAATGGCGCCCCGAACCCCACGCGGGAGCAGATTTGACGGAAAAGCCGGTACGGGTCAGCATCGGTGGAAACCCCCCTGGACGACTCAAGACGGAGGAGCAGGTCAGAGAGCCCAACTCCCCAGAGGGGAAACCCCAGGGACAAGCCGATCAACAGCATACTGGGCACCAAAACTTCCATGAGACAATGGTGGTTTAGGGAAAAGATCCAGGCTTAGGGATCTCCTGAAATTTGGCGGAGGCTGTGGCAAAGCTCATAGTTCCAGATATCGGGGCCCATAAATGGAAGCCACCCATCTCAGCTTCAGTTTCAGTTTGCAGTAACGGCTGCAGTGTCAGCTCTAAATTTGACATATCGCTGCATACCTCCCAGATTGGGGACCTGGGGGAGAGGGTGAACACAGTGGAGGACGACATATTGGGGGCCAGGAGCACCATGGAGAGGATAGCCAGGAAAATGGATTTTCTCCAGAACAAGGTTGACGACCTGGAAAACAGGTCCCGCAGAAATAACTTAAGAATCATCGGCCTAAACGAACATATCCCTGCTAAAAATCTGCAAAAAATTTGTGCAGTTGAGATCCCAAAGCTCCTGGGACTGTCACACCCCTTTAAAGTAGAGAGAGCACACAGAATTGGCCCAATAAAGTCACCAACTACTGAGGAGACACCCGATAGACGAGAGACGTTATGTTAATACCTGGATTACTCTGAGAAATCCAGATCTTACAAGCATTACCGGTCACTCAAATCTCCCCTGATCTACAAGGGAGATAAACTCCTGCTCTTTGCGGACTACTCCTTGGAGGTCTCCAGGAAGAGAAAGCAGTTTTCAAATATTTGCACAGAGTTGGTCAAAAGACAAATACACTTTAACCTCCAGTTTCCTGCCGCCCTGAGGGTTTTCCCAGACTCCGGCCCTCCTGTGATATGTCATACCCCAGAGGAGGCTGAGGAGTTGTTGGGAACTCTCATCTCAAAGAGAAAATCTGCAGACCACTCAGAGGGGGGACAATACCCTAAGGAAAGGAGAAGCCAGCGGAACGCCCCCAAGTCCAGGGCCAGCCAGGACAGTGATACAGCCAGTATTTACTTAGGTCAATCCCGGACACCGAGGAAACGCTGACATTCCATGTTCTTGATTCCATGTTGATGATTCGGGACTTGACCCCATTAGAGTCTCAGTTTAGGGGGTGTTGTGTGAGGGGTACTAGAGGGAGGGCCGGTCGACTGTTCTTCTTATAAATACTGGGCAGCCACTGGAAATCTTTTAAGTATGGGGCAGTTCAAGTTGCAGAAAGGGCGGTTCAAGGCGGGGTTCGGGGCAAAGAAACTGAGTAAGAAAAGTCTGAGGTCAGAGATTCGCCTCAGGTTAGGTTGCGCGAAAAAAGAGAAGTCCTTAAAGGAAAGGAGGTAATCTGTTAAGGTGGTCGGAGGTTACAGTTGTTTATTGGGGTCTTATTTGGTTCTGGGAGGGGGGAGGGGGTGTGCACTGGTCATTAGGTGTCTAGGGTATACAAGAGAGATTTAGGTCGTCTTTTTCAACATGAGAATAGTATCCTGGAACGTCAAGGGGCTACGCTCCCCACAAAAACGAATGATGATATTGCGTCACCTTAAAAAACAGAAGCCGGACATTGCCATACTGCAAGAAACACATTTAGAGGAAAAAGATTTTAGTCGCATGAAGAAGTTAT
This sequence comes from Phyllomedusa bahiana, assembly GCA_025379985.1. Taxonomy (NCBI): domain Eukaryota; kingdom Metazoa; phylum Chordata; class Amphibia; order Anura; family Hylidae; genus Phyllomedusa; species Phyllomedusa bahiana. The sequence continues at coordinate 59,094 of JAODAL010011806.1, read as the reverse complement.
GGGTTGGAGAGGTGAGAGGATCTGGGGCAGTGAAGGGGAAAGCAGGAGTGATAATGCTCTTCAACAAGAGCACCCCTTACAAAATTATATCACAGGATTCAGACAAGGAGGGGAGAAGTATGAGGGTGAGGATGGAGACTTCGGCAGGTGTAATAACCCTATTTAATATATATGCTCCCAATACCCGGGATAAGGAATTCTTCCGCCATTTGGAAACACAGATCTCGGAGGAAAGTGGACAGAATATTTTAGTAGGGGGTGACTTTAACTGCGTGATGGATGAGAGGGAGGATAGAAAGCGAGCGGGGTCCCACAGGGCAGAGAGGAAAGCTGGCAAAAGCCTGATTAGTGAGTTAAGCGAATCCACGGGCCTGGGAGACATATGGAGGTTGATGAACCCACAGGACAGACAGTTTACTCATTTCTCCCATGTCCACTTATCCTGGTCCCGCTTGGATTACTTTTTGGCTATCGACAATTGAAAGGGCCCAAGTGGATCGATAGGATAGGGGACCTAGTGGTTTCCGATCACTCCCCGGTGATAGTGTCAGTGAGAGACAAACCCCCAAAAGGGGGTTTCAGACATTCTGTGGCGTTTCCATGCGCCCTAGCAGGAGATGATCATTTCAGAGAACTCTTGGCGGTGGTGGGGGAGTATACAGTGGATTTAAAGCTAGCATATCACAACTCCTGGTCTTTTCTGGGATACTGGTAAGGCTGTGTTGAGGGGAAGGATAATGGCCTATACGGCGGCAAAAAAAAAGAGATATGAGGACTAAGTTCGAGAGGTACACTACGGCACTAAGGCACTCATACACAAAATTTTTAGATCAACCCTCAGAGGAGAACAAAAAGGATTGGGCAACCAACAGGGAGGCCTTTGAACAGCAACAAAAAACTATTGAGCTATTCTATGGAGATCAGCTAAGGTCATCTTTATTCAGGATGGGCAACAAGTCGGGAAAACTACTGGCAAATTTAGTGAGGAACAGGGGATACCAAGCGGGTATTATGTGTTTGAAAGATGGCTCTGGGGCAATGTCAAGAGACCCCAAACTTATCAATAAAATTTTAGAAGATTACTACAAAAAGTTATATTCCCAAACACCATATGACATATCCAAGGGAGAACAATTTCTGGAGACCATTGGGCTGAAAACAATCTCTAGGGAAGACAGCGCTGAGCTAAATGCGGATATTAGTAGTGAAGAAATAGAACTGGCCATTAAAGGTATCCAACCAGCCAAAGCACCAGGACCAGACGGACTGCCAGGCGAATTCTATAAGATGTTACATAAAGACATATCCCCAACGTTAGTGCAGGTTTACAAAGAGATAATTGGAGAAAGGAAGATGCTACCTTCGGGGGATACAGCTCATATCAAGGTGTTATACAAAAAGGGCAAAGATCCCCTGAACGCAGCATCCTATCGCCCCATCTCACTGATTAACCAAGATGTAAAAATTATCTCAAAGGTCATGGCAAACAGGCTGGCGAACATCATGCCAAAACTGATAGGCCCTCACCAAATGGGGTTTATAAAAGGAAGATCGGGGGTTAAGAACATTAGAACGGTTCTGACAGTTCAGGATTACATTGACAGGGAAAAGAGGGGGGTAACTACCGCGGCGCTAATAAGTATAGACGCGGAGAAAGCCTTCGATAATGTTCATTGGAAATGGCTGAATCTGGTATTGGACAAAATGGGTTTCATGGGTGATTTTAGGCATTATCTGACGGCGATGTATAATACCCCACAAGCTAGGATTCACACACCGGGATTTATCTCTTCCCCCTTTAGCCTACAAAAAGGGACTAGACAGGGGTGCCCTTTGTCGCCTATGCTCTTTGACATTGCCCTAGAGCCATTAGCACTGCATCTGATGAACCCAGAGACCTTCAAAGGAATCTCGGTAGGCTCAAGAGAGGTTAGGGTCATATGTTTTGCAGATGATATGTTGCTATTTATGGATAACCCTACAGCCCAACTGAAAGGAGTTTTAGAAGTGATATCGAAATTTGGAGAATTCTCAGGCTTTAAAATTAACAGGGACAAATGTCAACTTTTACCGCTGGGAACCAATAACTACATTCCAAGTAGCGCAGTAGAGGTGGAGGTGGTATGATCTTATCTGACTATCTAGGGATTTAAGAAATTTGGACCGAAGGGTTCCTTTGTATACCACTTGAAACTACCCCCATTGTTTTCCAAAATTCTAACAGAATTAGAAAAGTGGAAAGATCTTCCCCTATCAATTTTAGGTAGGATACAATTGATCAAAATGGTAAGCTTCGCTAGGTTACTATACCCTCTGCAAAACATACCTATCTTGCTCAAGCACATGGATGTAAACAAACTACATAGAGCTTTTATGCGATTCATTTGGAAAGGCAAGAAATCACGCATTAGCCTAGGTAAACTATCTATGCACAAGCTCCAGGGAGGGGCGCAGTTGCCAAACATTTACCTATACAACCTGGCGGCTATGTGGAGGCATGTGAGGGATTGGTTGGATGGGACAGACAGGTTTTCCAACACAGAATTGGAGTCACAGCTTATCTCTTCTTGTAGTTTGGGATCACTGCTGCATCTCCCTCTGAGACTCCATCCGAAAAAACGCAAGGACAGTGTTGTCCTGAAAGGACACACTAGCCACCGGGCGACACACGAGGAGGATCTTTAGAGCCCTATGTACATATCCCAGTGTGTTCCCCACTGGGATCTACCATCAGTCACTCCGGGAAGGGAGAACAAACTCTTCAACAGCTGGAAGCAGGGAGGAGTTAGGGTCTTAGGGGATTTATTGTCACAATCCTCGGGCTCCTTGCTTAGATGGGAAGAAGTAAGAGAAAAATTTGCTCTGAACCCCCTCAAGTCTTTCAATACCAGCAAATGCTCAACTTTTGTAGATCCAATGTCACGCATTTACAGTCACTGGGGGAGACAAAGGAGTTTTGGGAGATCTATTCAAAAATAATGAGTGGTAGAGGAATGCTATCTAGACATTACCAATATTCTTTAACAAAAATAACGAGAAACGGTAGACCGGCTATTTGGGTACTGGGAAACAAAACTCGAGGATTTTGGAGATCTCGCACAAAATCCTAAGGGGAATTACAAAGTGTACGAAAAAACCATAAATTAATGAACAGTGGAGGGAGTTGTTTTTTCGTTTAATACATAAAAGGGTTATATGCATTCACATTCCTCAAACCCCCAATAGAAGTGGTCATATGACTGCCTGCCCCAAATGTGACCTGGAAAAGGCTGACCTGTTTCATTGCATATGGCAATGTCCGGCAATTAACACCTTCTGGCAGCAAGTCAAATTATACATCGCAGATACATGGGACTGCCAGATTAGGTTTGACCCACAGGGGATGCTTTTTCATTATGTCACCAAAGAGTCCAAAGGGGAGGGTTCAGAGAAGGTTTTAGTGGGCGATAAGGGGGTTCATGTCACTCTACTGGCGGCCAAAAAATGCATACTGAGGCACTGGATAGAAAAATCTACCCCTTCTATTCCAGAGTTATCGGATTGTCTACGCCAAGTCCTATACCTGGAAAAACTTCAGGCGATTAACAATAAGGATGCGGAAGCAGGGAGATTCTTGAAAAAGTGGAGATCTTTTATCTCCAAGCAATATAACTCAGTGGAAATCAGATCGTTGCTGGAACCATTCAAATATACGGAGTACTATCTCATTGAGCAGCTAAAAGGCACGTTAGGAAACCTAGATATTGGAGGATGAAGGGAGGGGGGGGGGGACAGTGCACATCGGGTGGGATTTTTTGGAGGGGGGGGGGGGCAAGGGGTTAGTTTAAATTGATTCTACGGCATTACTTTCACTGGGTCTAAGACCACGTTAGGTCGGGGAGAAAATTTAAAAATGTTTTAGAGGGGCATCGAACTGGCCATTGGCGCTATATATAGGAGGAGGAATTGACACATTCAAATTGTGCATTGCATTGGTTTATGCTCCCTATAATTTTGTCACACGTCAATGTATAACTGTCTGTGGACGTCACATGGTTGTTTGTCTGGTCTCCGGAAATAACATTTGTTTTAAAAAAAAACAAAAGAATGACGGGAATTGGTGGGGAATAGAGCAACAAGGAATGTCAATTCAAGAACTATTAGGCAGAATTTTAGGGACAGAAGGAGGCTTGCCTTCTGAGGCCGCCACCTTAGACACCAGCAAAGCTATTCTCACCCCTACACCATACATAGGAATCACGCACCAACCCTTTAACCCCTTAAGCTGAACACCTGAAAAGCACTTAATGACTAGCACTTTTTTTTAGTTTTTGCCTCCTTGCGTTTCAACAGTCGTAACTTTTTTATTTTTTCAATGACGCAGTTGTATGAGGCATTGTTTTACTTGGGACAAGCTGTACTTTTTGGGGGAATAGTATAAATTCATTTACAAATTATTGCAGAATTTTTTTTCAGGTTTTTTTTTTTTACAAACCCTTCACATTTCACTTTAATAAACTTATTAAAGTAATTCTCAGTTTATTACGTTCGTGTGGATACCTAATATTTGTGGGGTTTTTTGTGTATGTGTAATGCATGCACAATTATTTTTTAAATATTTATTTTCATTTTTTAATTTATTTTTTCTCCCTTTTTTTGTGTTACTTTTTTTTTTAAATACCATGAAGGATAACGGTTTTACTTTTTTTTTTTTACACGCTTAGTTATGTTTTAGCATATTCATATATGCTAATACATATTAATCTTTGTTAGTTTGACACAGGCAGCAATCAAGGCAGTACACAGTGTGTCCTGATCGCTGGCCTGTTACACAGACAACCACTCTAGGTCCCCAGGGCTGATTGTGCAGCCGTTCCCCGGGCTCTTTCGGGTCACTGGGTGTCCCGATCACACGACAGAACAGGGGAAAGCTCTTTGATTATGCTGCGGTCACAAACCACGGCAATCAAAGACGAATGACCTGCAGTCGGCGGGTGGATGTCAAGGGGTTAAAGGGAACCTGTCAGGTGGTTTATGCTACACTGTCTGAGAGCAGGATATGATAAAGAGAGAGAAGCTGAGCTCTGTGATATGTAGGTTTATATATTTGAAGCAGGATTTCTGAGTAAAAAACAGAGCAAATCCTGACCGGACTCTTTAAGAGTCAGTGGGAGTCCTGCTTATTTCACCCACATACAGTGACTGACAGCTTTCCCGGCATAACTGTGTGAACAGAACTGTCAATCACTGTATGTGGGTGGGGTTAGCATTAGTTTTACTTTTGGGTTGTTTTTTTTTCTCTTCTTTATACTCAGAAATCCTTCTCTAAATTATATAAACCTATATAGCACGGAACTCAGCTTCTATCCCTCTATCACATCCTGCTCTCACATGAGGTACTATAAACCACCTGACAGGTTGCCTATTAACACAGAATAAGAGGTACAAATTATGCCTTTTTGAATTTTTCCAATAGTTGTTAGCTAACAGCAGATAGTTCTGACACAAGGGCCATGTAGCTCATTAGCAATGATACAGTACGTACTGGAGAAAATAATTTAGACACAGATATGCTTTGTTTGGTTGCAGTAGAGAGAGTCTGGATGTTGAGGAGTCAGGAGCTGCATTTAAAAGGACTATGAGATATGTGTGTGACCTTTGCTGTAGAACATTGAATGAAGAACTTATGTAAAAACGGGTAAAGGGCAAACATGCATTTGTAAGGTTTAGTAAAGTAAAATAACAGGACTACAGGAGCATTAGTATAGTCAATAGAAGGTCAGTGGTCATTTTTTCCTATTTTATTTTAGCCCTTTTATCTTTTTTCACATATTTACGAGGCTATAGTCCAACGATACAGAATCATCGTTTTTGTTTTATGCAAGCCATAACTAATTGTCTATAGAAAAAATTCTAATTTTTTGATTATTTAGTAGAGTGAAGAAATCAGGGAATACCTTTTAGAGGCTGAGGAAATATTTCCTGGTAAGCTTTTGAGAGTACTAGCACTCTTCTTCAGATGTGATATTATACAAGAAAATGAAAATGGGCAATACACTACGTGGAAATCCCTAAAGAAGCATTTATTCTATCTATCATACATTAAAAAACTTCGAGACTCTCGGTTCACATATTTTGATCAAAAGATGTTTAAGCTGCCCACGACTTTCAACGTGATCTCAAAATCTTTTGATCAAAATATGTGAACCGAGAGTCTCAAAGTTTTTTCAAGAAAATGAAAATGTGCAGACTTTTATACACACTGGACAGCGGTCTTCAAAGGGTCGTAAAAATTTAGAAAATAACAGAATTTAACATAAGCAGAGAAAGGCATGTTATTTACAGGCGTGACAACAGGGACATTAGCTTTTGTTGTCTGTTTGCTATCAGGTGGTTATTTGTGACCTCCATAGACAGAACAGTTCACACATAGGATGACATGAAGCTAGCATGGATATTGAGCCATATTGAAAAGTTTGAATTTTTGTATTAGCTTATATACCCATTTCTTCCTCTCTCTCTGTCTGCATCTTAAAATGTCCCATTACAACCACAACCTGAAAAACTTTGAGTGGTCCTTTCCGAATAAAGTGACAACTGGGAGATCTGTCCTGCTATTATTAATAGTGAATCAGTGCATGTTCATGTACAGATTAAGTCTCTGCTCTGTTTGCCTCACATAGAGGCCTGTGGCGGGATATTGCACACCCCATTGAAAGACCTGCAGGAAAATGTACCCCTGATTCTGCATACTGTGGGACAGGTGGATCTGTCTGCAGGTCTTGCACCTGTTTTGCAGGCAGGCCGAGGTGCCATTTTCTGTTAAGGCCTTCAGGACACTGCTGACAATGATGATTTGTCACAGGTTAGATGGTTGTCGAAAGTAAAGGAGAGGGGGAACTGAGAATATTTCTTTAAAGGTAACCTGTCACAATGAACATAAAATCTGATCTCTGTTATAGAGAAGGAGGAGCTAAGCAGATTCATATATAGTTCTGTGGGGAAATATTCAGTAGAACTCATTCATTTAACTTACCGCTTATTCTGGGTTAAGGAGTCCAGTAGGTGGGGTTATTAGACACTGACAGTAGTATAAGCTGGTATGAGATAAGTAGCATAAGAAATTTTTTTCAGCCAGAAGAGAGGTTCTGTCCACAAACGCAGTCCCCTGTATCCACAAATTTAAATTCTGGAACCATATATATATATATCCCTCACATATTTGTAAATATTGTATTCAATCTTTTTATTAGACAACACTGGAGATATGACACTTTTGTACAAATCATATATTTGGCGTACCCTCATATAAACTCTAAATAAAGCCATCAATGTCTTAACCACTGGCAAAAAAGTAAGTACACCCTTAAGTGAAAATGAACATGGTGTTATGTGAATTGTTAGTGTTTCAAGGTCTTGGGTATGAATTAGGAGCAGGTGTGTTAAATTTGGTGGTGTTGCTCTCACACTCTCTCACACTGGTCACTAAAAGTTCAGCATGGCACCTCATGGCAAAGAACTGCCTTAGGATCTGAAAAAAAGAATTGTTGCTGTGCATAAAGATGGCCTAGGCTATAATAAGATTGCCCACACCCTGAAACTGAGCTGCAGCATGGTGGCCAAGACCATACAGTGATTTAACAAGACAGGTTCCACTCAAAACAGGCCTGAAATCAGAGAATGTGAGTTTCGGGATTTGTTTTCTATTTTGTCTCTCATAGTTGAGGTCTACCTACGATGTCATTTACAGGCCTCTCTCATCTTTTTAACCCCTTAACGACCTTGGGCGTATCAGTACGTCCCAGGGCCGCTAAGGGGCTTTGCAGGGGGATCGCTCCGCGACCCCCCCGCACAGCCGCCGGGTGTTAGCGGCAAATCGCCGCTAACACCCGGCAGTAACAGCACCGGCGGGTGGCTCCGCCCGCTGGCGCTGTTTTACCCATCAGACACCGCGGCAAAGATGGCCGCGGCGTCTGAATTAACGCCGATCGTGCGCGCACCGACCGGTGCGGTGATCGGCATAAGCGTAGCTATGCTGCGCCGATCCGATCACCGGGCATTGTGGTTGGGAGCCTTGGGAAGGCTCCCGTCACTTACCCTGGCCGGTTTTCCCCACTTCCGTCCGCAGACAGGAAATGGGGAAACCGCCATCTTTGTACACCCTAATGCATTGCCTATGCAATGCATTAGGTTGTATTAACAATCGCGCCACCTAGTGGTCAAGTACCACAGGTGGCCTCAATGTTACAGTAAAAAAAAGAATAAAGTTTTAAAGTACAAAAAAAAAAAAAGTATTAAAAGTTCAAATCACCCCCCTTTTCCCATTTTACAAATAAAATCATTAAAATAATAAAAAGTTACACATTATTGGTATCGCCACGTCCATAAAAGTCCGATCTATAAAAATATGTCATCATCTATCCCGTACACTGAACACCCTAGAAGAAAAAAAATTCCAAACGCCAAATTGCATTTTTTGGTCATTTTACGTCACTCAAAATATGGAATAAAAATGCTCCAAAAAGTCGCATGCATTCCAAACTGCTAGCGATAAAAAGTACACTTCAATCCGCAAAAAATGCACCCTCACTGACATCCGTAGGTGCTAGTACAAAAATGTTATTGGTCGCACAAAATGGCGCCGTGACGCAAATTTCAAAAATAGAAAATGTTTGGAATTTTTTTACGGTACCAAAGCATAACGGAAACCCTACATGTTTGGTATTGCCGGATGCGTAACAACCTGAAGAATACAGATAACACATTATATTTACTGAAGATTGAACGCCGTAAAGGCAAAACCCCCGCAAACATGGCGAAAATACATTTTTTTTCACAATTTGTCCCACTTGGAATTTTTTTGCGGTTTCCCAGTATATTCTATAGTATAGTGAACAACACCATTAGAAATTACATTTTGTCCCACAAAATAAAAGCCCTCATGTGTCTATGTAGGTGGAAAAATGAAGAAGTTATGGCTTTCAGAAGGCGAGGAGGGAAAAATTAACGTGTCACCAAAAAAAAACGCCTGGTCCTTAAGGGGTTAAGTGGGAGAACTTGTTCAATTGGTGGCTGACTAAATACTTTTTTACCCCACTGTATATTTAGATAGATATATGCACATACTGCTGGACCTTGTTTAAGTGTTCCCTTTATTTTTTGAGCTATATACACTCACCGGCCACTTTATTAGGTACACCTGTCCAACTGCTCGTTAACACTTAATTTCTAATCAGCCAATCACATGGCGGCAGCTCAGTGCATTTAGGCATGTAGACATGGTCAAGACAATCTCCTGCAGTTCAAACCGAGCATCAGTATGGGGAAGAAAGGTGATTTGAGTGCCTTTGAACGTGGCATGGTTGTTGGTGCCAGAAGGGCTGGTCTGAGTATTTCAGAAACTGCTGATCTCCTGGGATTTTCACGCACAACCATCTCTAGGGTTGACAGAGAAGGGTCCGAAATAGAATAAGCAGCCAGTGAGCGGCAGTCCTGTGGCGGAAATGCCTTGTTGATGCCAGAGGTCAAAGGAGAATGGGCAGACTGGTTCGAGCTGATAGAAAGGCAACAGTGAGTCAAATAGCCACCCGTTACAACCAGGGTAGGCAGAAGAGCATCTCTGAACGCACAGTACGGCGAACTTTGAGGCAGATGAGCTACAGCAGCAGAAGACCACAAACCGGGTGCCACTCCTTTCAGCTAAGAACAGGAAAGAACTGAGGCTCCAATTTGCCCAAGCTCATCGAAATTGGACAGTAGAAGATTGGAAAACGTTGCCTGGTCTGATGAGTCTCGATTTCTGCTGCGACATTCGGATGGTAGGGTCAGAATTTGGCGTCAACAACATGAAAGCATGGATCCATCCTGCCTTGTAGCAACGGTTCAGGCTGGTGGTGGTGGTTTTCATGGTGTGGGGAATATTTTTTTTGGCACTCTTTGGGCCCCTTGGTACCAATTTAGCATCGTTTGCAACGCCACAGTCTACCTGAGTAATTGTTGCTGACCTGTCCATCCCTTTATGACCACAATGTACCCAACATCTGATTGCTACTTTCAGCAGGATAATGCGCCATGTCATAAAGGGAATCATCTCAGACTGGTTTCTTGAACATGAGGAATGCTTCCAGCACCTTGTTGAATCTATGCCACGAAGAATTGAGGCAGTTCTGAAGGCAAAACGGGGGTCCAACCCGTTACTAGCATGTGTGTGTGTATATATATATATATATATATATATATATATATATATATATATATATATATATATATATATATATATACACACACACATATATGTTCCAGAGATTTCATACAGGAGACACATTTCTGCCTTTGTGCTGAAGTTTTGTTAACTTTTGGTGTCTTTATGCCACTCTTGCCATTTTAAGGTGGATGGAGCGTAAAATGAGCAGCATAGCATCCCTCAGACAGGTTTGAAATGCTGAACTTTATGACTTCCACCCATAACGTTTAGTTTGAGTCTTTCCCCTCGCATTTCCAGGTACAGGTGGCATCTCAAATAGTTCCATGTTTCCCCGAAATTAAGACAGGGTCTTATATTATTTTTTGATCCAAAAGATTTTAGGGCTTATTTTCAGGGGATGTGTTATTTTCATGTTCCTCTGTTTACTGGTACATACGGTGATGTACTGCAATAAATGGTGAATGTCTGTTAATCAAGAAAAGCAGGCACCCCCATAAAAATCATACTCACCAGACCCTTTAGACCCAAAACAATTAGAGTTGGCAAGTGGATGGCCTCTCACACTCACATCTACATCACTCCTGTCAAAGGCGCGTCCCTGTCAGGTCCTTGGCTGTTACAGCTGTGTTCTACTGCCTCCAAATGTAGCAGTTGGCTTTCCCTGGCTACTGGAAGCAGCCACAACACTCAGGCTCGGGAGTAGAGTCTTGCCAGTGGGACTACCTGGTCCAGCACTTCCCAATCCTTATTGTTGTGGGGTGATTCTTTTGGGGATGTCTGTTTTCTTTTGGGGGTATCATTATTTTAGGGGTGTCTGTTTCCTTTGATGAAGGGTCTACTGTCTCTGTCATGATGTATTCTATTTACTTTTTTACATTTATACTGCCTGGCCACTTTCTTTTAATGAGCTGTAACCTAGGGCTTATTTTTGGTGTAAGGCTTATATTTTAGGCATACTCCAAAAATCCTGAAAAATCATACTGGGACATATTTTCAGGGTAGGTCGTATTTTTGTGGAATCAGTAGCTCGGTATTGGTCTTTTTATTCCTAGCCAAGCTGTAGTGATGGCTGCCTGTAGATGATATGGGCTACTTACTTTCTGAAATATTTGTTTTTCTATTTCTGAGCCCCACAACAAAAACACAAGGCCATACTTACAGCTCAATGGCTGGACAATAGACTAAACCTAGTAGGAGGCAATAAACGGCCCAATGTTTGGGAGGGATAGAACAGGTGCAGATAACTAATGAAACAGTAGCTCACACACCCATCCACTAGGAGGGCAACTGAATAATAAAAACTGCACATTGCCTAAGTACCAGTTCACACCAGTATGTAGAAAAGGCACAATATTATACAAGGGGAGACTGCACAAATGCAAAAATTCTGAAAAGACAACCTCTCACACACCTACTATGCATGAAGGGGGTGGTTGCTAGTATTATAATTGTATATAGATAAGCCAATACAAAAGGTGCCACTTACACAGTTATGTGTGGTACACCATGCTGGCTTACAACCTATGACACCTCTACTATTTGAATGGGCTACCCAGCACATTTTAGGTGTCCAACACAAAATACTGACACCCTCTGCTCCTCAAAATTTAGAGTAAAAAATTACACACTGGAAAAATAACAAATCTTAGCTGATACAGCATCAAGTGTCCTAATTTTCTTGCAAGTCCCTACATTAACAATTTACAGGAAAATCACAGAAAAAAATGGGACGTTAATTACTCACAAACACAAGGCTATACTTACAGCTCAATGGCTAGACAAAAGACTGAACCCAGTTGGAGGCTATTTCTGAGCCCTGCAGCTATGCATTCTCTTATTTTCTTATTATTTAAAGTTGCTTTTATTGCTTAATGTTGAGTAAATTGAAGTGAGAGGATACAGCATGTCTGACCACACAGTGTAAACAGGGACTGAGTACTATCTACATATATATGTATATTATGCTATAGGCAATAGCATTGCTCCTCCTAGCAAGGTAACCACCACATTACACCGATGACTAAACACCCAGACGGTCACTTCGCTGTCATATTGCCTGTCACTATATATTGGCCTCCTGATTGTAAGTACATGTTTATTGTTAAGGTAGAAATGCGACACTATTCAGATATGTGAAGAAGGGAAAGAAAGAACAGATTTTATCTTTGCCATTAACCGGTTGCATCATTGTAAAGCCGGCATCGCAGACATTGTAATAAATCATTTTAACACCCCCTGCAGATTCCGCTAAGGATGTATTGTCTGGTAATTATTATTTATATCCAGGAGCAAGTGATAGGGCTGTATAGTAATATGTAAATGTGCTCGGTTCTACACCAGTACAGCTGTATCTCCAGAGTCTTCTAGTTGTTTTTACAGAATATAAACACAAATGTGTCAATGATTTATTTTGACCTGATGGATTTTTGTACGATAAATAAATAAAAATAGTTGCAAACAATTAAAGGGTAAAATTAGCTACTACTGTAGCCTCGTCTACTGTCTAAAGTTTAGAAGAGGGTAGCACCACGAGGGAAGTAGGTGGGCTGTTTTTTTTTCTGGGCAATCAAACAATGCTAGTAGCCTCTCAGGTCTAATCTATGGAAAATCGTATTCAGTGTATCATTTATGTGTCTGACATGCCCTTCACCAACGAAAGATGGGTTTTCAGGTTACTTTTGTAACTAATGAGGAGAGTCTAAGCTGTTGGGGTAAAGAGTTCCAGAGTGTGGGTGAAGCACGGGAGAAGTCTTGGAGATGGTTGTGTGCAGAGCTGACACAGTGAGAGCAGAGAAGGTCCTTTGGGGAGCAGAGATTGCGAGAGGGGAGGTATCTGGAGATTAAGACAGATATGTATGAAGGGGAAAGGTTATGGAGAGCTTTGCAGGTCATGGTTAGTAATTCGAACTGAATTTTCTGGGAAATAGGTAGCCAGTAAATGGATTGGTAGCTGGGAGAGGCAGAGGAGTAGCAAGAAAAGAGGTGGGTCAGATGGACAGCGGCGTTGAGGATGGACTGAAGGTGAGCAAGAGTGCTAGATGTTGAAGGATGTTGCAGTGGTCTAGGCATTGTATTTGGAACATGGTTTCAAGTCAGTGACACAGGTGTATACTGCAGGCTTTCATATGTATATATACATCTAGATAGATAGATAGATTGTATAATAATGTGACTCAACTATGTATTATTTCTGAGTGCCATGTGTAGCATCAACAGCAGCTAGATGGGCTGGAAGTGACTCAGTAAGTCCTGGTAGGTTGTCGCAGGTATCTGGAGTCATGCTGACTGCAGTGCATCCCGCAGCAGCTGGGTAGTGTACGGGGCAAGAATCCATAGAGGAAACATGGTGATTGAGATGTTCCCACAGATGCTCAATTTGGTTCAAGTCTAAGAAATATAGTAGCCAGGGTAGTACTTGGAATTCTTAGTCAGGCTCTCCCAATCAGTTTTGGACATTTCTAGCTATGTGACATGTCGCATTGACTTGCTGGAAGATCCTATCCCCTCCAGGGAAGACAATCATCATGTGTGGGTGTATGTGATCTGTAAGGGTGTAAGAGTGCCTTTCACATAGCTGAGTACACCCAGAGAATGCCACAAAAACAAGTCCTTAGGCTATGTTCACACGGCTTAAAATGGGCCGTATTTCAGTCCGTAATTACGCGCCAGAGTGCGCGAATTACGGCTGGAATACGTCCAAGTCATTACGGTAATCCACAGTTCTCATAGAGAACTATGGATTACGTCTCCTCTCCCCGCTCGGCGAATACGCCGAGGGGGGAGATAAGTGACGTGAATTACCAGCGGCGTATACGCACCGCTGGTAATGAATGTCTATGGGTCGGCGAGTTGCCGGCCCCCCGCTCCCGCCCCCGGCCACACGGCGTAATTGCGGGGCGGTACTGTAACACTGCCACCACCAACTTGTGTTTCTTCTTTGATGTTCCTCTCCTAATACACCAACATTCATCCCTTCGATAAAGCAGAAAACATGACTGAAGGCAACCCTTTGCCAATCAGTGAAGGTCCATTTCTATTACTCTTTTGAAAATTGAAGCCTTTTCTGCTGATGCCGCATCTTTAGCATAGGTACAGTGACCATCCCTCTGCTTCAGACCCCCATTCACACAAGTGTTCACTGAACTGTTGTTTTAGACACACATCCGGTGTGTCTCTGTAGCTCATTTTGGAAAGTGACTGGCTCCACTGTAGCATATTGGTCCACCCTCTTGCGCCATCTTATCTGATGTTCATCTATCATATCATTGGCACGTGGTGCTCCACAGTTTCCAGGTTCGTTATTCAAAACTATACCATTTGTCCACTTACTATACAATTTCACCACAGCAGCACATGAACCATTCACATATTACACAGCTCCAAAAATACTGCCATCCTTGGCTTGGAAGCCATTGGCCTTTTTGCAACTGATAAAATGCCATAAAGCGCCCCATTTACCCATGACCACAACAAGGGATATGTGTGCAAACACCCTATAACACATTCAAGCATAACCTGAAATTAGTCAGGGAATCCAACGGATGAAGTAATCTCCGATCTTTATTAAATAGACGTACTCACAGGTAAGTGACATAAAAATGCGTAAATAAACGCTAATGCGTTTCCGACCCTAACAAGGTCCTTGTTCACCGCTGCATTCCCTGACTAATTTCAGGTTATGCTTGAATGTGCTTGGAGCAAGGACCAGCAGCTCTCCATGCGGAGATTAGTTCCCTCCTGAGAATCACTATGTGAACATTGTAACTTAAGAAGAAGTGGGGAGCTGTATACACGTTGCATGTCTCATTTGTTTCATTGTCACCTTATAACACACCTTATATGCTCACAAACCAGCTCACGACACGTGACTTCCTTCATGAGCTACAAACTACTGACACTGAAAATAGGATGTGGTCATAATATTGTGACTCTACTGTGTATGTAAAATGACACATTTGTTTTGTTTGACAGTTCGAATGATGTGTTAAAGTTTGACGTATAAAAAAGAAAACACATTACAGTTGTCAATCAATTTCACAGATTTATACGTGACTAAGGAAGAAGCTCAGTAGCAACTACCAAGTCCACAGATCTGGTTTGTCGGAAGCATTGTATATTAAATAGCCAAGGACAGACCGTTGTATGTTTAAAAATATTGTAACTTGAGGCCATTGTAACATCAAAGCATCAGTGTGGTTATGAATGACTACATTTATTTGCTTATTTACTCATATGCAACTAGATAAATAACAGTATGTTGCCAAAATGTCCTGCCAGGATGCCACCCTGGGGTAGATACATTTATGTATGCAATCAAATGATGGGTTTTGGAAATGAACGCTACTCTTTAAATACAAATTACTGTTATTAATTAAAAGTTCTTTTTCTGGGCACCTCAGTCATTTAATAATAATGACGCCAGGTTTCCTCTCCTTTCCCATTAGCAATTAGTGTTTCGTAAGCCGGTTGCTAACAGCTGAAATGATAATCACCAGCAGCCCTCATCAATTCTCTTTTAATTTCTCTTCAACCTTTCCATCAGCCTTTTTAATGACTTTTTCCCATACAGATTTATTTCAAAACGGCTATTATAGGCAATAATACAGTAGATGCCTTGACATTAAGGAAACTCATTGTTTACCCATAGTTTGGTCCAAGGACGGAAACGGTGCTATAACAATACATCTAGTGTTATGAACACTCGAATCTTATGACACAGTAATCATATTCACCAAAAGAATATGTATAGATTAGCATGGCGCCCTATTACTAAATCTTTAATGTCATCGGTAAGGGAACCCAATGCATTTCTATCATAAATATGTTAACAACTCCTAAGTAGAAGAAGCTAGAAAAAGTAATTAAAACTATGATTGTGAAAACAAATTAACATTAACCTCAAATACAATTCTTAATTTGCTGGAAGTAAACAGCAACTGTGTCAATAGAGTAGAACAGACAGATAAGGCTAAGTTCACACGCTGCAGTTTTTGAATTTAAGATGCATTAAAAATGCATAAAATCACAGGCATTTTTTAATTAACTCACATTGGGTAAGAATTTTGCCATGGTGTCTTAAATGTAAGGCTATGTCTACGCTGCACAGGCAAACGATCGAATCTTCGGCGATTTTCATTTTTTAAAAGCGCCGAAGATACGATCGTTCCTGTGGCCCCACAGACGGCAATAGGAAAGATGAGCTGCTGTCTACACAGCTCGTCTTTTCTCTGCCTGTCTTTCAGCAGCGGCGTATTATACAACATGCTGTATAATACGCCGGCGCTTCTCGTTTTTTTACCGTCTTCCCATACAATATTATTGTATGGGCGACGTCAGGAAAACGGGAAGCGACCGTGGTGACAAAGCGTGACAAAAGCCGCGGTACGCTTTCAGGCCGTTTTTTGTCCGATGCAGTGTAGACATAGCCTACAGTAAGTCATTTATACAACATGCATTTTTATGCATTTTTTAAATGCATCTCAAGTGCAAAAAAAAAATCACGAAATAGTACTCACAAAGTCTTGTATAACAGGCAGTTCCAAAATAATGGTGCTCACACCAAACATAGCACATGGACACTCTAATACTTCCAGTTGTAAGAGTCATATGTATAGCTTTGTTATATGGAATAATACAGTTGGCTGTATAGGAGTGCATATATACTTGTGCCCTACAGAGATATGACCTAAAAGGTACTCACTTAGGGCGACATGTCCCAACACACCAACGCCAGTTTTTTGGTCTATTTTGCGCCAAAACCACTTTTGATGCTATATTCTTGATGTAAATGAACTGTCGTACACCAAAACTAGACGCATTATATGCCGGGCACAACACTTTGTAATGCGCCTAAATATGATGTGCTGTGCACTCCCGTCGCACAATTCGCCTATTAAGACACATTACATCTGTTATGCGCCTCCGTCGCGCAATGCGCCTTAATAGGCGCATTACATCTACTACCATATTTTTAGGGCTATTGCTTTTTGCGATTCGCCTTCTTAGGCGCATTAAGTTTTCTATGAAAGGTATACCTGACGGCAGTGTTTGAGAGGATCAGACTTTTCGGGCCGCACTTTAACTATTTAATGCGCCTAAAAATGGCATTGAAACGCCACTTATCTGACATATCACCCTTAGAGTTATCCTATTGAACATTATGAAAGTTTTACTTCCCCTTGTATTCACACTAGTTCATAGCAGTACTGGTACTTTTGTGACTCATGCCTTTAGTTTTATGTTTACACAGAATATCAAGCTAGGTATTAACCAATCATTACACCACTCCTTGCAGTACTCACTACGCAGTGGTGATGAAGTAATGGATAGTTGCTTTTGATTGTCACCGTTAGGATATGTTCACATGGCTTAAAATGCGCAACGCAATTATGCATCGTCCACCCGTGCATACAATACGAATTAAATGTAATTTCTTGGGCGATAGGATGAAATGCATGTCAATTGCCCCCCCCCCGTGCTTGGAATTACGCGCCCCGTGGACAAAACACCGGCGTATTGTGGTGCATACTATACATGCCGCAAGAAGCTGTGTGAGCATACCCTTATTGGTGAAATGCTATCACACAGTGGCTGATCACTAAGATGATGACATCAGAGGGTCCATTTTAATAAAATGTCAGGTGCTGTTCATTGTGGTAATAATGATGATACATAGCACTATGATTTAAAGGGTTTTTCCCATCTGGCTGTTTCACAGAACCTGTTCTCCACACCCCGCATCAGGCTCACACTTCCCATTCAGACTGTTGGTGTTTCTACAGCAGCGAATGTCATTTCAGCCCTGCTATTCCTAGCTGAGGAAGGACATTGGTGATGGAAGGATTTTAAGAACAGGGAAGAAGTATACAGAGCGCTAAAAGATTAAGTTTGTTAGTAAGAAAGAGAAACGAGCTTCTGTGCTGCTAATAAGACACAGCAGGGAGTGAGATCACCATCCAGGTCAGGGCTGCTAGAGCACAGAGAGGTGTTTGGTAACCTAGGAAAGTTTGTGTGCACAAGCAGGATGTAAGAACTTTAAAATGAAGCATTATCAGAACAGCAATGTATTTGATAATAATCTTTATTTACCTTTGCCTACATCTTTAAAGCTAATCAATGTAATATTACTCCTTTAAGACTATTGATATCCTGCAGCTGTAGTAGTCTAAAACCTCCTCTTGATCTCAGTGTTGAATATAAGATATTAACACAGTCTCATCTATGACACAGGCAACCAGAGGTTTGGTCATGGAGACAGCACTTTACTAGATAAATACAGACCCTATAAAATAGAACTCCAGACTAGGGCATGCTACTGGAGAGCAAGAGTTAACATAAATGCCAGCCTCAGTTCTAATACTTTTCAGCCACTCTGCCCTTAAGTGTTTGCCATAGTTTCTCCTTAGTGCCCCTACAAATGCCAATGTGTATCGTCCATTGAAGGGGTATCCTCACCACATTGCTTTAAAGGGGTTGTCTCGCTACAAAAAATAGCTTTCAAATTGTAGGGAACACAAAATAAAGACATTTCCCAAATATATTGCATTGTTCCTCTGTTTTCCCTAAAGAGATACAAGTGAATTTATTACCTCCTTGGCTATTTCAGTTCCCCCAGTAACCGACCTGTAAACAAATCTCCCCGGGCTGTTTGTTCAATGAGATAACAGAGAGTGAGTCATCACACAGGTCAGCAGTGTCAGTCAGTGTCCTGTGCTGCCAGACAGTAAAAAGCTTGATTTATCTCAAGTAAACAGCTCTGTAATTAGGGCTTTTGTTTTGGGGATCAGATAAGAAGTCCTGCAAGTAGTTTGAGAAGCTAATCTAATCTAATTAGCATCTGAAAGCACAACGGAGCTTGGAGCTGTATGAGCTTATGCAAATTAGTCTGAACCAGGAAGTGACAGAGAATTTCTTTCATGCATTCTTTGAAACCCTGTGGGGAGACAACTCCTTTAAGGTAAATAAAGACTATTACCAAATGCATTGTTGTCCTGATTTTGCTTCCCTTCAGAGCTAGAGCAGTTCTTATCTCCTGCTTGTGTACACAAACTTTCATAGGTTACCCACCATCCCTCTCTTCTCCAACAGCCTCTGAAGTTCTGGTGATGGTGACATCACTCCCTGCTGTTTCCTATCAGCAGCAAATAGGCTTTTTTATGTTTCTTACTGACAAACTTTAATGCTTTAGAGCTCCATAGCCTTCTGCCCTACTGTTTAAACCCTTCCATTATTAATGTCCCGCTAAAAATAGCAGATCTGATATGCTTATGACTGCTGTAGAACCACCCACAGCCTGAACAGGGAGTGCCCCAGAACGGCGATAGCATTAGATCTGAAACTGCATTTGGCTAAATTCTTCCATATTTCTGTGTTCTTTATTCTGCTGACACCAAAAGCTCAGAAGTCAAAATCTGAACCGTGTCTCCAGTTTTACTTTGCTTGGTGCTTCTGACTACAGCTGCTCTGCTAATTGGCTACTGTTTGGCTGAGGGGTAGAACTAGAATGAATCAGGCTCCAAAATGATGGTGAGAAGCTGTTTATTGTAAAACCTCCTTAAAAGACAAGGGGCGCTCCCTCTATATGGAAAAAAAAGTTTCAATCTCCTTTTTGTTTTGTACTGAGCCATAATAAGGCTGTCATTATAGCAGTAGAGCCTTGATCATACTGTTTTATGTCTCTAATTTTATATAGCTTTATAGAGGTTTTTATGTTGTATTTCATACAAATTAAGCCAATACAACATTGTGACATGTTCCATATGTGCTAAGTATACAAATACATTCTTCCCTAAAATGACTGTGTATTCAATGGTGGCTGTGCCTGGCATTGTAGTTCTGTCCTATTAACTTGAATAGAACTACTGTTGCTTTTCGGATTTAGGTTTCAGCCTGAACTTAAAGTGTCATCAAAAAATTACTCGTTGTTTAAAGGGGTTGTCTCACTACAAAGATTGTCATTCAAATTAAAGATCTTCAAAAAACAAGCACGTTTGCAATATATGTCAATAACAAATCTCCTACTGATTTCTAGATAACTTGTTTTTAGTGGCTTCAGGGGCTGCTGAGGTCTCTATAGTCACCGACCTGCTTGTTCTCCCTGATAGGCTGTATCTCCGGCATCTTATCACAACAGGTCGCGTCGGGAGCGAGCACGCAAGTTTAACTATCTCCTGTCCTTTCTCTCTCTGTCCTCGCTCTGCCTGCAGCACAGCTCAGTGATTTAGAGCAGGCATACTAGCAGCCCCTGTCATCTCCCCTGCTGCCTTATCTGTGTCTCAGCCTAATTATTATTCACTGCTGTTAACTATTTCCTGCCCATCTCATTCAGCTCTGAGTCAGCCTAATTAGCATTCACTCTCCTGTTTACCTAACCAGCTTCACTGCTGAAGTGAATGATTCAGGCAGGAAATAGTCAACAGTCAGTGAATAGTAATTAAGCAGACACAGACAGATGTAGCACTGAGATAACTCCATGCAAATACAACACATCAGAGATTATTTGAATCGCTTCCCCCTGCTCAATTCCCTGTGCTGGGAACCCCTGGCTTGGGTCATGTATGGATGTATGGGGAGAGAAATATGTGCTGTGTACACGGTGGATACTATTGAATGGTGAGCAGCAGGGGAAAGAGAACTCTGTGATCTGAGATGTTCTCCCTTCCAATGCTGTTAGCATTGGGAGCGAGCGCAGCAGCATGACGTCACCTAGATGAAGGGAGGGGGGAGAGGACTCCAGGAAGCCAGTGCTCCCGCCCATGATTTCAAAACTACAGCTCTTAGGACAGCACCAAGGTAGGATGAAATCCAGTCGTGAGACAACTCCTTTAAGTCCCATTTTTATGTTATATACATCTCTTAGGAATTTTTGGTTGTTTTTTTTTAAATAATTCTTAAGTCTTGCAGTTTTCACTTTGGCCACTAGGACTTGTTTGCACTGCTTTAACAGCAGTCAGAGAGATGCTTTACAATAGCTTCATGCACATAGGAGACTTAAGACTGACTCAGTCCCATTGACTTCTATAGGAGAGTTTTCAAGGCATGCTCTGTGACCTGGGAAGAAGTCACTGTGCAGGGAGGTAAAAGGGTGAACTGTGACTATCTCCTCTTGTGATTGGTGAATCCTGTGTTATCTATTCACACTGTTGTCTTCTTGCAGTTTGACCCTTTTTGTGCTGATGATGAGCAGACAACTGAGATTCTTTCTCTACAGAACAGGAAGTGTCAGACTGTTATTAGGCTTATTGGCCAAAGTGAAAACTGCAGGACTTAAGAATTATTAAAAAATATTGAATGTGATATGGAAAATAAAAAAAAATAACCACACATTATTTAAAAAAGTGTTTAACATAAAAACATGAGTTAAACAATAAGTCATTTTTGTTGACACATTCCCTTTAAGAAACCTAGATTTTGCTGGAACACCATGATCCTCACTAATTACATTTTCAGTCACCCCGTCAGAGTGACAAAACAAGATATATAATTCATCAGATTTGAGCGGGATTCCTATTGGATGCCTCACAAAGGTGTTTAACCAGTCTGACTGGCTGGTCGATAAATCTGCGTCCTGACAAAATTTCGGTTGCTTCAGTTCTGCTTAAACCTCAATCCAAAGCGCAGTATTACACAATAGGATTAAAGGGAACCTGTCACATAGGTTGTGCCCCCCTTGCTGAGGACAGCACAAGCTAGTGTCAGACCTGCTGTTTCCAGCGCTGTGTCCCTTATTCTGTAAGATGCTGCAGTTTTAGAGCATTTAATGCTCAAATCTTATTCATGAGTAAGTGTTAGCTCCACCCACCAAAGGTTAGCTCCGCCCACTGACAGTTATTCACCTGTTTCTACCTATTCAAAGTAATAGGTTTGTCAGTTGAGGTGGGCGGGGCTAGACTCGGGTTTGAAAAAACTGACACTCTGAAGGACTCTTCGAATGACTCTTCTGGCTGAAAACTGCAGATTTGAGCATTAAATACACAAAAACTACAGCATCTTACAGAATAAGGGGCACAGGCTGGAAACAGCATGCCTGACACTACCTTGTTCTGTCCTCAGCCAGGGGGGCAAAAACTATGTGACAGGTTCCCTTTAAGATGCAGTGAGCTGCAACGCTAGGCACGGCCACTATCAAATGGACAGAGCTGTGGTTGGGGGCCATAATACTAGACCTGCATTGATTTGAAATTGTCCTGAGCAAATCCTCTTTAATCTCTAACATGCATTTCAGTTAAGAACTATCATTTTCATGAGCACTGCATGACCAAGTTCCATAAAATGAATCATTGCCCCTAAAGAGCCTCACTTGTCAGTCAAAGTGCTAAATCAGTCATGCTAAATTATGGATTTTGTTATTGATAAAAGGTTTAGGCTATGTCTCTACGTGACTGGTTCACATTCGGATTTTAAAGCGGATTCACTATTTAGAATCTACAAAAATCTGACTGTAAATCATCCCCATAGACCGCAATAGAAAATCCGAGCTGTTGTCTACAAAGCTCAGATTTTCTGAGGTCGGATTTCAAATCTCAAATCCAACCAAAATAATTAGAAAATGTTCTTTAATCTGCTGGAAAATGGCTTACAGTATTGTTCTATGACAGGGAGAGTCTGATATATGAAAGCCGCGACAAAAATCCATGGCAATTAACGTGACGAAAACGGAAACCGATTCTGAATCAGATTCCAATTAGAATTCGAACAGTATTTTACAGCCTAACTTTGCTGTTACTGATTATTTAGGAATAGGGTGTTTTACAAGTTAAACTTTTTGTTTTAGCAATGTAAGAAATGTCTCTCTAGCTTTTGCCGTTACAAAGAACCTGGTTATTTCCTTCAAAAGGTCTGTTCCAGGTGCCTTTCATCTACGGGCATCACCTCCTAAAAAAAAAAAAAGAAATAAAAGAACTTGGATAATCACTGAAGAGGGCAGTAGCCAATTTCAGAAGTTCACTACCGTCAGATGACAAGAGCTCTTCAACTAAGCACAGTAATTTATGTTGATAAATTGTAGCTGTCACTATGTCCAAATCGCTTTATGAAATGTTTTCCCAGACACACATATATGCTGTGTGCTCTAAAGCTCACATTTCCTATCTAATAAGCTGCCGATAAAAGGGCAAACCTTATGTAACGTGATCAGGATAGCAAGACCTTAAGTGAACTAATTTGATCTCGTAAAGAAGGACAAGTTCCAAATGATCAAAAGGGAAGTGTCTCCAGTAGCTAGCAGTTTAGAAGAGGCCAGTGTCTGACCTCAAGTGTAGAGCCAGTAGGAATCTGGATAAATGGATCCCCCTTGAAAAGTAATATAAACAAGAACATGGACACTTAGGGCGACATGTATGAAGTTGGTGCTGACAGGCCAGTTCTAAATCGCTTTACGGCAACGTAGAAAGCACCAGAATGTATGAACCTGTTCTTCTGCAGGTCATACATACAGGCGCAGTATACAGCCAATACAACAAGTCTGATTCAGGCAAACCACCTTTAACTTGGTCTGGATGTTATAACTGTTCAGCGCCTTGGTTTGGCGTCAAACAATAATAAATGTGTCGACTTCTATGAATGTGGTGTGACGCCCCTAATTTTTGGCACATTGAAAAAGTGTCTTTGGCCCATTATAAAGGGACTTATTGCACCAAAGTTTGGAGTGCACCTGTTCATACATTCTTTTTGGCTCAAAGTACACCAGAAAACTAGTGCAGCCCCGTTCATACATGTTGCCCTTCGTCTAAAAATTAAAGTAGTAAGATTGGAGTACCAAGATTTTCTTTCCCAGATACCAACTTCATCTGTCCAAGTATTAACAACCCGAATAAAAGGATCCCTACTTTACAGGTAATACAATTAAGGGTATGTTAAACTTCAGCTAAAGATTATAGTAATGAGATTGGAGCAAACAAGTACCAAGATCTCCTGGTCCAACTAGTAGAAACCTGGATAAAAGGATCCTGGATGAATAGATTCCGTCTCCACCCGTAACACAAATAAGCCTATGGAAACTCAGCCTGAAGATTATAGCAAAAAGATTGGAGCAACCAAGTACCAAGTCCTCTTGTCCAAGTAGTAGGAATCTGGGTAAATGTACCCCCTCTTCACAGGTTATACAAACAAGGGTATGGAAACTTAGCCTAAAGATTATAGTAATGTGATTGGAGCAAACAAGCAGCAAGTCTTCCTGTTCATATTATCGGAACCTGGATGAAGGTTAATACAAACAAGGGTATGGAAACTTAGCCTATATATTATAGCAGAGAGGTTGGAGCAACCAACTATCAAGTCCTCTTGTCGAAGTATTGGGTAATTGGATGAAAGGATTCCCTCTTCACAGGTAATACAAACAAGGATAAGGAAACTTAGCCTTAAAGAGGTTGTCTCACTACAAAGAATGCTTTTTATGTTAAAGATCTTGCAAAAACAAGTCACTTTACAATATATGTCCATTAACAGTGTCCTACCTATTATGAGATTTCCCCTCTAGTATGGGCTGCATCAGCTCCTGTGGTCGCTATAGCTACAGACCTGTTTGATCTCTCCTGATAGGCTGCCAGTGCTGGTTGCTATAGCTACAGACCTGGCTTCTACTGCAGCCTAGTAGAAGAGAAGCCAGTAAACACACCCCTGAGTTCAAAGTGAAACCAAGAAAAGAGGACTGAGGTAAGATGAATCAATGTAGTGAGACAGCCCCTTTAAGATTATAGTAATGAGACCTGAGTAATCAAGTACCAAGATCTCCTGTCTCAGGTAAATAAGGGTTTGGTAGCATTGTTCAGCAGCAGAAAGGAATCAGAGTTTTTTATTTGCTTTTGGGCCCCCCTTACTTCTCCCTCACCTGAATAACCACTATAATGTTAAAACTTAAATAAATATACTTACCACATCCTATGTTCTCCGTCTATAAACCATGTGCTTGCAAAGATTATCAGAGTGGGCCACAGTTTATGGATATACTAGTGCGATGTAAAGGTCATGCAGTAGGAGATATCAACTGAATAACTATAAGCAATAATGGCAAAAAAAATATTTTCTAAGACCATACAAATATCAATGATGCAGTCCAATATCAATATCTTTTTGCTATAAGTTCTTCGAAGCATCCACACTAGTCTACAATGGTGAAGAACAGGGGTGCACAACATGCAGCCACTGGTGAACCTCTGTGTGGCCCTCAGCCATCAGGACACAAACATGATTTGTTTCAGTTCTTATACTTTCGAAAGTAATGTTCATCTTTTGGCAGCTGCATTCAATTGATGGCACTGTATGGTTACGGTGGTATTATGTCATGATTGGCAATGGCAACTTTATGATGGTCACTGTATGACTGGTACTGTTTATAGTGTGTAAAACTGTTATGACTAAGGTACTAGTTATGGTGGTCACTGTATGGCCTTAGGCACGTGTTATGGTGGTCACTGTATGACTTGGTACTGTTATGTGTGGGTCAGCTGTATGATTGGTAATCTGGTTATGGTGGTCACTGTATACGGCTGGCACATCTGTTTTATGGATGGAGTGGTGGACTGTACTGCAGTATGGCACTCAGTTATGGTGGTCACTGTATGGCTGGCATGTTATGGGGGTCACTGTATGACTGGCACTGTTATGGTGGTCACTGTATGGCTGGCACCGTTTATGGTGGGCACTGTATGTCTGGCACTGCTATGGTGGTCACTGTATGGCTGGCACTGTTATGGTGGGCACTCTATGGCTGGCACTGTTATGGTGGGCACTCTATGGCCGACACTATAGGGCTGTATAAGCTGTTTTAGGCAACCTAAATAAGCAATCCAGTCTGATCTGTTTTTGTATTATGTCCAAATTTCTTTCTCAGAGGAATATTTATTTCTGACACAATCATTATGGAGCCACAAAATATACCATAAAAATGTCTGATAGGTTTGAAATTCCAAAGGGGAGGAGATGAATTGGTGAGGAGGCTATAATATATCTGTGATGTTCTCTCTAATGGTTGTTGTCAAACAGCCACTTCTGTTATCCCCAAAAACTACAATGTGAATAAGCGCCTCATGTCTTCTTTCTATATTACCGAGCAGGGGAACCCCCATACTGATCTCTGGCAGTCCCTGAAATGAAACCAAGACCTCTCAGCCACTTTGGATATTTATAATGGAAGTGTCATAAAGGTCTCAGACGGGGAATACCCCTTTAAGATTTACTATGGCTCCTGGGAGTGGTACAATATGTCAACGTGGCCCTTGGACCAGAAAATGTTGTGCAACCCTGGTGCAGAATATTTTCAATTGTATTGCTAAAAGTGAAAACCATACAATTATAACAAATCATACTATATGCCATTTACTTGCTACATATAAGCATAAGCCCCCATTCACATCACACTTTGGTGTCCGTTTCTGAAATATTTTAGAAACCATCACAAATGTATTCAAAACTACAGTACACACTTTTCTGTCTCACAAAGAAAAACATATACCAGTGTAAACCAGGCCAAACACATTGGTTTGTTTAAGCCTACAGCTTTGTTGCAGTATGTTATTGGATACCTTTTGATGGTAGATATACACTCACCGGCCACTTTATTAGGTACACCTGTCCAACTGCTCGTTAACACTTAATTTCTAATCAGCCAATCACATGGCGGCAACTCAGTGCATTTAGGCATGTAGACATGGTCAAGACAATCTCCTGCAGTTCAAACCGAGCATCAGTATGGGGAAGAAAGGTGATTTGAGTGCCTTTGAACGTGGCATGGTTGTTGGTGCCAGAAGGGCTGGTCTGAGTATTTCAGAAACTGCTGATCTCCTGGGATTTTCACGCACAACCATCTCTAGGGTTTACAGAGAATGGTCCGAAAAAGAAAAAACATCCAGTGAGCAGCAGTCCTTTGGGCGGAAATGCCTTGTTGATGCCAGAGGTCAAAGGAGAATGGGCAGACTGGTTCGAGCTGATAGAAAGGCAACAGTGACTCAAATAGCCACCCGTTACAACCAAGGTAGGCAGAAGAGCATCTCTGAACACACAGTACGGCGAACTTTGAGGCAGATGGGCTACAGCAGCAGAAGACCACACTGGGTGCCACTCATTTCAGCTAAGAACAGGAAACTGAGGCTCCAATTTGCCCAAGCTCATCGAAATTGGACAGTAGAAGATTGGAAAAAACGTTGCTGGTCTGATGAGTCTCGATTTCTGCTGCGACATTCGGATGGTAGGGTCAGAATTTGGCGTCAACAATATGAAAGCATGGATCCATCCTGCCTTGTATCAACGGTTCAGGCTGGTGGTGGTGGTGTCATGGTGTGGGGAATATTTTCTTGGCACTCTTTGGGCCCCTTGGTACCAATTGAACATCGTTGCAACACCTTGTGGAATCTATGCCACGAAGAATTGAGGCAGTTCTGAAGGCAAAAGGGGGTCCAACCCGTTACTAGCATGGTGTACCTAATAAAGTGGCCGGTGAGTGTATAACTGCAGCAAAGATCGATCGAAGTGATGTGAATGGGGCCTTATTTATATAAAAAAAAAATCTCTGGAGCTTCAAGGCCTGAACTCAATGGAGACTTGGGAAACAATGTTACATAGTTCCAAACACAAAGCGCTGGAATCCTCCCATCTGCCTGCAGGAGAGAGGGATTTCACTGTGAAACAATGTTAGATTGCAGCTATCACTGATGCAATATACGATTTAAAATATTAATGTTAACAGACCTTCTGTGGACCTTGTCAATGGCATATACATCATGTCTAATGAAGGATGCAATAAATATAACTGTGTAATGTGCGTCGTTCAGGGATCTGGAGAATGGTTCCTATGTATTTTAAAGTATCGTTCCATATAAATGCAGATAGACATTAATGTAATCACTTTCAGGACCCATTTATGCTGTTAGATACATAGAAGCACAAATGAGGACAGATATTTTATCTAGCTGCAAATTTCCCCGGAACTACAGCCAAGGAAGTGGCACATAACAGTTAACAGTGAGCAAACAATAGCTGTGGTACTGTCTTGCAGTTTACAGTAAATTAAATATAGTGTTGGGATAACCTTTGACTCCTCTCTGTCTTTCAAACCACACATCCAAACCCTTAACTCTGCCTGCCGCCTCCACCTGAAAAATAACTCGTGCATCCGCCGCTTCCTCAACTTTGACACTACAAAAACACTAGTCCATGCCCATTTCCCGCCTAGACTACTGTAACACCGTTCTCTGTGGCCTCCCATACAGCACTCTCGCTCCCCTTCAAACCATCCTCAACTCTGCTGCCCATCTTATCCATCTCTCTCCTCGCTACTCATCTGCCTCTCTCCTCTGTCAGTCCCTTCACTGGCTACCCATTGCCCAGCGAATCCAGTTCAAGTTGCTAAACCTGACCTTCAAGGCTCTCCATAACCTCTCCTCTCCATACATCTCTGCCCTAATCTCCCCTCTCGCAATCTCCGCTCCTCACAGGACCTTCTTCTCTGCTCTCCTCTTATCAGCTCTTCACATAACCATCTCCAAGACTTCTCTTGTGCTTTCCCCATTCTCTGGCACTCATTACTCCAAAACATCAGACTCTCCCCAACTTTCACCAGTTTCAAAAGCAACCTGAAGACCCAACTCTTTAGGATTATCCAACCAGGATTAGTTCTGTTTTACGACCGTGCGACGTCTGTTCTCCGCTGTTTGCTGAGAAACACCCCCCCTCGCATTGAGATGTTCATATTCTGCTCGAAAACGGGGTGGAAAAATGAACATGCTCAATGTTTTTCGGACCGCCGGCAGTCTGAAAAACCGCCCGGCGGAAAACCCTTGCAGGGGGGACCGCTGCACAGGTTTTCCATTAAGGTCCATTTTACAAAGTTTACAGACGGTTTTCAGATCCGAAAACTATCTGAAGAACCAGTTGAAAACCCGTGCCGTGGGGACAAGCCCTAAGTAGTTTTTTCAGTTGTGTCTCTTTTTCTGCTCTTTGCTCAGAATCCCTGCTCCAAATCATATAAACCTATATATGACAGAGTTACGATTCTCTCCCTCTATCACATCCTGCTCTCAGAGAGGGCTGTATAAACCACTTGACAGATTCCCTTTAAAGGGGGTTGTCTCACTACGAAGATTATAGTTGAAAATGTGGGGACCAAAAATCTAAGGATGTACATCCTTGGTTACTATTGGCAAAGTGCTACGGTATTAGAGAACGGGCTGGTTTACATGTGCTTAGCAACGGTGTTTGTTTACTGGTCAGGGAAGCATTCTGTCCTGCCCAGGTCGTGCACATGCAATGGAAAGTCAGTTAAGAGGAGGGGCAGGGATGTGTGTATTGGCAGGCAAGGAGGAGAAGCAGTGAAGAGGATACAATACACACAACCCCCCTGCATGTCCTCTCACTGCTTCTCCTCTGTGCCTGCCAATACACACATCCCAGCCCCTCCTCTTAACTGCCGTTCCTTTGCATGTGCAAAACCGGGGCAGGAAAGAATGCTTCCCTACCAGTAAACAAACACCTTTGTAAGCCATTAAACCACCCGCTCTAAAACCGTACACTTTCCAATAGAAACCAAGGACGTACACCCTTAGTTTTTTTTTGGCCCCCACATTTTAAACATGACTTCTATGGAAACCCCCTTTAATCCTAAAAGATGTGGACTATTTTTTACCTTAAATGCGTAAAAAGGGGTTGAACAAAAAAAAAATTCTTAATTCTTACAGTTTTTTATTTTCTTGCTTTGGTTGGCAGTCTAGAAGCACCTCTCTACAGTACAGTGCAGTACTATACTATAGTACCTTCCACCTGTGTCAGTATGAGCTGCCTCTTTGGACATCGAGGAAAGGCAGCTTCATTTTATTTTTCTGGTAGACTTAAAGGGGATTTATCGCTTTTTTTTTTTTTTCTTTTTTCCTTTACTTTCAGTTTCTCGCCCCTCAAATCCAGGGTTTTCCCTTTCCCCTCCCGCTGGTTTTTTAATGAAGGGGAGACATATCCCCCTTCACTTTAATGCTCGCTCCCGATCAGGGGTTTTTTTTTGAATCAGGGGGAGGGTACACATCCCTGCTCTCCCCCCTCTCTGTCTGAGTCCAATGTCACTGTGTCTTCCTCTCCTGCAGTCTTTTTTTGAAAAAGCTGTTTTTTTGTACCACAGGGCCTTATTCTCTAGAAGTCTTCAATGAACTCAGGCACTGATTCTTCTCCTCTCACAGCTGGAGGGTTTTTTACAGTTTTAAACCAGTCTCATGAACCATCCCGAGCGAAAAGATCTGTTCCTTTCTATGTTTACAGCACAGCATTAGGCCCCCGGCACAATTTTCTGTTTTCTGATTGTAAACAGCTGCATGTTACTGTGCAGCTTCTGGTGGCAAATAAATGCTGCCGGGGCCCCCCATTCTGAGTGGAGAGGCAGGAATGCACCTCCCGTGAATACAACCGGGCCAAAAGAATGTAAATTATAAGCCGTCAGCCAAAGAAATAAAGGGGGGAACGACCCGGGACTGGGGGGAAAAGGTGTTTACACAAAACGAAGGGTAAATGAGAAGTGAAAACAAGACAGCTTTTCAAATGACCGAATTTCAAAGTTCTTGTTTTTCCTGTCCCCTTATTCTGAAGACCATTTAATGTAATTAAAAAAACCCTTTAAGTGTACATTAAAGTCATATAAAATATTTGACTCTCAAATCTACCACTTTTACCTATGAAATAATTAAGTATTGTAAGTTTCTTTCTAGTGGATAAAAAACTGTCAGAAGACACAGCCTTTGAAGTGGTCTTTACCAGGTGTTCCAAGGTGTGACCCTCAAAATTGTCTGAAAAAAAACTGGGATATATCCCATACTAAAACCAATTTAATCTTACAAATAAGAAGTTATTTAGTTTAATTGTATAGTCTTACTGGCCAATCAGGTACATATTGCAAAATATGAATCTGATTGGTAAAATAATATTTTTCTAAAACACTCACATGACCTTTTTATAAATTTTTTTCTTTAAAAACCCCTTTAACCGAACGCCTGAAAAGTAGTTAATGACCCAAAAATTTTTTTTGTTTTTTCCTCCTTTTCGTTTTCACATTGTAACTTTTTTATTTTTCAAGACCCGTTTTGGGTGAAGCCTCGTTTTATTCAAACGAGTTGTACTTTATGGGGAAAGTTTACTCACTTTTAAATAATGCAGTATTTTTTTTTTTTTAAAAAAAAAAAATTTTTTTTTTTACCCATTCACATTTCAACTAAAAACTGTTAGATTAATTTAAAGGGTTTTTACGGTCGTGTGGATACCAAATATGTGTAGGTTTTTTTGTTTTTGGGGTTTAAATTTTTGCACAATTATTTTTAATTAAAATTTTTTTTTTTATTTTATTTTTTTTTTTTTTATTTTTTTTTTAACACCTTTTTTTTTTGGGGGTTTTTTTTACTTTTTTTTTTACCTTCATGAAGGAAATGTTTTTTTAAAAATTTTTTTAAAATTTTTTTTTTTTCATTAGTAATGTATTAGCATATTCATAATGCTAATACATTCTAACTGTGTCATTTGGACAGGCATATTGGACAGCAACAGTGTGTCCTGGTACTGGCTTTACACAACAGCTTTGGGGCCACCTAGGTCCCCAGATCTGATGGCACCGTCCCTGGGTCGTCGGGTACCGGGGGTTTTGATCACCCCACAGGCAGGGAAAACCCTTTTATTGCGCGCGGTAAAGCACCGCCCAATCAAAGGGTTAAAAACATGGGGTTTCGGAGGTTTTCCGCCGCTCCCCGGGGCTGCAGGACATGCCTGGGATCGGGGCTGATTTACAACCCCCATCCCCCGCAAAAGCGGCGCGGGCGCCGAAAAAAATCCATGTCTGCAGCGAAGTCTAAAAACTCGCCAGAAACAACCTGAAATTTTCCCCCCCTCAAAAGACGGGGGGGCCCTAAGGGGGTTAAAAACCAACTTATCCATCTATCGCTTCCTTTTTGGGAACCTTAAATTCCCCGCCCAACCCTTGCCAAATATAAATAAAATCCTTTTCCCCAAACCAATTTAGACCTTTAAACCTTCCAAAAACCCCCAACCAAAATGTTTTTCCTGTTACAGCCCCCTTAAAGGGACATTTTGAAACCCTGCCAAAATTACATATAAATAAATTCATATGGAATCCAAAGGTTTTCCCAATCCGGGCCTAAAACCCCTAAGGGCCACTTCCTGTTTCCCCTCCTCATAAAAGGGTTTCCCGTATCCGCTTTTCGTAAAAGGTTAGGGCCTAAATATCCCTAAGGGGTTTTTCCTGTTCAAACCCGCCTAACCTCGGGGGAAAACCGCCTTTTTCCCTGCCCACAGCCCCCAATGGACCTTTTAATACCTCCCCTTCCCTCCTCGGACCGGCCCTAAGAAAAAATAAGCCTTTTGGCTAAAATTCCGACAAACCCTGCAAGGCCTCCAAAACCAACCCCGTTAACCCTTAAAGGGGGGGCCACCTTGGATAACCTCCCTAAATTTCCTCCCCTTTAGGATTTTACTTTCCCCCGGGTTTCAGTCCTTTGGCCCAAAATTGTTCCCTGGTTAAGCCCCAAGGGTTTACTTTATCCAACCCCTTGTAACCAATTAAAAAAAACCCCTTCGGGGGCCCTTTTTCCAATAACCAAAACCCACATTCTCCTATACCCTGCCTTTAAAACCCCCTTAGGCCCTAACCCCCAAACCCCCCAAAGTAAAAAGGGGCCCTAAATTGAAAAATTCCTTTAAATTTGGAAAAAATTAATTTCCACCCCTCCAAAACCCCCGAAAAAAAAACCCCTTCCCTTTTTAAAACACCCTCCTAAGGAAAATCCTATATGCCTTTTCCCCTCCTTGGCCCTAAAATCCCCTGTAAAAGTTTTTTAAAAGTTAATCCCGGGAAACACTATAATGGGGAAAAAATATCCAAAGGGCCCACGGGCCAATTTCCCCATTCCCTGAATTAAAGGGGTTTCCGGCCTTTTCCCGAAAAGAATGGTTAAAATTTTGTTCCCCTGTTAAACCGGGGCCAAAATTTGGAAAACCCTGTTAAAAAACCCTGCAATTATGGGAATATTTCTATATCAAACCCCCTTAGGAAAGAAACCTTCCTTTTAAATCCCAAGTTTATAAAACTTCCATTTATGTTTAATACCAAAAAACCCAAAAACCGCCATTTTTCAGCCAAAAATTTTCCTTCCCCTGAAAAACCCCCTGTGGCCTTTCCGGGGCCATTCCCCGAACCAAAAGGCCATTTGCCTTATGCCACGGGGAACCTTTTTTAAATAACCGCCCAACCCTCCTTGGAGCCATATAGGTTAAAACCGATACACCTGCCAAAGCCTCCGGGCCTTCGAAGGCCCACCCCAAGTCCATGCCCCCCTCCTCCCCTTGGAAAACCCCTTTTCCAAAGCCCACCCCCAAGGTAAGAAGATACCCCTCCCTCCCTAAAAAGGGGCCCAACCCCCATCCGGTCACCCCCATGGACCCCTGCCCCCGCCCCCTTACCTAAGGCCCCCTTTGTCATAAAAGGCTCTATGGCCAATGCCATACCCCCCTTTGGCCAAAAGAAATAATCCCCAACCCTCCCTTGGGGGCCCGGCCCCAGCCGGGACCCGGTCGGAAAAAGGGGGCCCTTAGCAAGAAAAGGGCCAAAAAATTGGTTTTTTTGAAATTAAAACCCCGGGCCTACCGCCTAACCAAAATATGGCCCAATATGCCTATACCCTGCCAAACCAAGCCTACCTAAAGGACCTAAAACCTGCCTATCCCTGCCAAACAGCCAACCTAAAGCCCTAAACCTGCCTATTACCCTGCCTACAGCCTACCTTTTGGGCCAAAATTTCCTATCCCCTCCCTAAAAGCCTCCCTTTATGGGAAACCTTTTAAAAAACTGCCAAAACCCTCCCTAAAAGCCAACCAATTAGGACCTTTTACCTCCCTTATACCCTCCCTACGGGCCTACCTTTAAAACCTAACCTGCCTAAAACCCTGCCTACGGCCTCCCCATGGGACCTAAAACTCCCTATACCCTGCCTACACCCTTTACCTATAAATTACCCTAAAAACCCTGCCTACGGCCTACCTATAGGACCTATACCGCCTAACCCTTTCCCTACGGCCAAACCCAAAAGGACCTATAAACCCCTTAAAAACCCGCTACAGCCTAACCTATAACCTTCCCTATACCCTCCCTACACCCTACCAATAGGACCTATACCTCCCCAAAAACCCGCCTACGGTTACCTTTTGGCCCTTAAAACCCTGCCAAAACCCCCTCCCAAAAAGGCCTCCTAAAAGGACCTTTACCTCCCCTACCCCCCTCCTACACCCCTCCTTTATAGGACCTATACCTGCCTATACCCTCCCTACGGGGCCTCCTATAGGACCTTAACCTGCCAAAACCCTCCCAAAAACCTCCATAGGCCCTACCCCCTCCCCTAAAACCTCCTTCAGCCAAACCAATGGGCCCTAAAAAAAATCCCTCCCTATACCCTCCCTACGCCAACCAAATAGGCCTATCCCCTTGCCTTTTCCCCTGCCTCAGCCTACCAATAGGACCTTACCTGCCTATCCCCCGCCACAGCCTCCAAAACCTGCCAAAACCCTTTGCCAAACAGCCTACCTTTTGGACCTAAAACCGCCTATACCCTCCCTAAAAGCCTACCTATAAGGCCCCTTACCTCCAAAAACCCTCCTTACACCCTTACCTATAGGAACCCTTCCCCCCTCCCAAACCCCCAACCTAAAGGAAAAAATAACTGCCCTAAAAAACCCTGCCTACACCAACCAAAAGGACCAAATAACGCCTAAAAACCCTGCCTACGGGCCTACCTAAAGTCCCCTTTACTGCCAATCCCCTGCCTAAGCCTCCCTAAGGACCTATACCTGCCTATCCCAAAGGGCCAAACCCACCTACCTATGGGAAACCTCCCGTATACCGCCTAAAACCCCCCCTACACCCTCCCCAATGGGAAAATATACCGAAAAACCCCTGCCAAACAGCCTACCTAAAGGCCTATACCTGTTTCCCCTCCCTACAGCCTCCCAAAAAGGGAAACCAAAAAAACCTGCCTTTTCCCCTGCCTACAGCCCTACCTATAGGAAACCTATACCTGCCTTTTTACCCCCTAACACCCCTCCCTTTAAAGGCCCTATAAACTCCCTTTAAAACCCCTTTCTTCAGCCCTCCCTATGGGACCAACATTATCCTGCCTATCCCCCCTTCCAACCCCCTACCTATAGGACCTCCCCCTGTTTATCCCCCTTCCCTCACCAACAAATAAAACCTATACCTGCTTTTAACCCTGCCTAAAACCCTACCAAAAAAACCTGCCTATACCCTGCCAAAACAGCCCCAATGGGACTTATCCCTGCCTAAAACCTTTCCTCCCAAACCTTCCCTATAGGAAAAAACCCTTTCCAAAAACCCCTTTCCTAAAACCCTTTCCCTTTATAGGGACCCTTTTAACCTGCCTATACCCGCCTAAAAAGCCAACCTAAAGGCCCTTTAAAACTCCCAAACCCCCTTTCCCCCGGCCTACCAATAGGACCTATAACTCCTAAAAAACCCTGCCTAAAGCCTACCTATAGGACCTTTCCCCCGGGCCCTATCCCCCGCCTACGAAAAATATAGACCTTTTACCTGCCAATACCCTCCCTACACCCTACCTATGGGAAACCTTTACATAACCTGCCTATCCCCTCCCTTTACAGCCAAAACCTATAGGACCATCCCTTTCCCCCTATACCCGGCCTACGGCCCCTACCTATAGGACCTATACCCCAATCCCCCTCCCCCGGGTTTACCTATGGGCCCTATTAACGCCAATCCCCTTGCCTACACCAAAAAAATGGGGACCTAAACCGCCTATACCCTGCCCCCCAAGCCTCCCTATAGGACCTATCCCTTTGCCTATACCCTGCCTCCCACCTACCTATAGGACCTATCCCTCCCCTTTTCCCCTGCCTACACCTCCCAAAAGGACCTATACCCCCCCTAAACCCTCCAAAGGGGCCTTCCCTTTTGGCCTATCCCCCCTGCCTATAGCCTACCAAAAAGGACCTAAACCTGCCTATACCCTCCCTATACCCTTTCCCTATAGGACCTATCCCCTCCCTTTAAAAATTCCCCCCGCCTAACCTCCCAAAAGGGAACCTTTTAACCGCCTTTCCCCTGCCTAAAAACCCCTACCAAAGGACCTAAAAAATTCCTAAAAACCCCTTCCTAAAAGCCAACCAAAAACCCTATACCTGCCTAAAAACCCTCCCTTTCCCAGCCTACTATGGGAAACCTATACCTGCCTAACCCTGCCTACAGCCTACCAAAAGGGCCCTAAAACCTCCCCTAAAACCCTGCCTACAGCCTACCTTTGGGAAACCTAAACCCGCCTATTGCCAAAAGGGTAACCTATAAGGGCCTATAACCTGCCTATAGCCTAAAACCTATATGCCAATACCTCCCTAAAACCCAAGCCTAAACCCCTACCTAAAGGACCTTTCCCTGCCTTTACCCCTGCCTACAGCCTACCTATATGCCCCTATACCGCCATACCCTCCCTACAGCCTACCTATGGGAAACCTATACCTGCCTATCCCCTGCCAACACCCCTCCCTTTATGGGAAACCTATCCCTTTTCCTTCCCCCTCCTACGGCCAAACCAATAGGCCCTAAACCCCCTTTACCCCCCCCTACACCTAGCTAAAAAAACCTCCCTATACCCTCCCTAAAAACCCTTTACTATCCCTCCCAAAACCCGCCTAAAAGCCAAACCAATAGGACCTAAAACCCTGCCAATAGCCAAACCTTTGGACCTTCCCTGCCTATCCCCCTGCCAATGGGCCTTTCCCCTAGAGGACCTAAAAACTGCCTTTATCCTCCCTGGGGTTGGCCCTTTTCCCTGCCTAAAACAAACTATCCCCCTTTGCCTATACCCCCCTTCCCTGGGGTGAACTATCCCCCATGCCTATAGCCTGCCTGGGGGGAAACCATACCTGCCTTAAAAAATTTAAAACCTCCTTTAAAAACCTCCCCTGGGGGGACCATACCTGCCTATAACGCCCTAACCACCCCTAAAAACCTGCCTATGGGGGACATATAGGGGCCCTATGGGGGAAAAAAAACTGCTTATACCAGCCTATTTTTTCCTATGAAATTTTTTTGGGTACCCTTTTTTTAAATTTTTAAAAATTCCCCTTAGCCGCTGCTTTTTAAACCCTAGGCTTAAACTCGGAAAAAATAAGCTACCCCCGGTTTTTTTTTTGGAAAAAAGTAGGTGAAAGGGTTATACTCGGGGTTTTATACTCGAGAATATACGGAAAATTTACATCATTAAAGACCCGGGGCAATTTCCACTTTTTGCAAACAAAAAAAACAAGCCGTCAGCCCTTTTCAGAAAAACCAGGGGGGAACTGATAAACATGTAAATTTTTAAATTAAATTTAAAAAAAAAAATTTCAGCTTCCTTTAGTATAAATCAAAATCTAAAGCTGTTAGCAACTTTTTCGACCCAAAAATGTGGGGTGCAAACCGAAACGGAAAAGGTAGCCTTATTTTTTAGATTCGGACAATTAAACCCAGTGAAACCTCTTGGTGCCTTTCCAGGGCTCCATACTTTTCAGTAGATTGGATCACAGCAAAATTTGTTATGTTTAAAAAAACAACCCTTTTTTTTATGCTTGTCTGCTGGAGGAAATTGGGCATGATTGGGTATCGTGTTGGGGGGAGGGTTTTTTGGCCTTTTCCCGGGTCTTTTTTTGGGCATGGTTAGACCGGTCTGGAAAGGGATGCTTAATTTGGGGCCCGGGCCCCCTTTAAAAAATTTAAAAGGGCCCAAAAAGAAACTTCTGCCAGCTTCTTCCCTCCTCTGGTTTGCTATCCACCTGGTTTTGGCATCCCTGTGGGCAAAACGTTTTGCCAGGTTGCCAAAAGAACAATCTACAGTATCTCACAAAAATGAGTACACCCCTCACATTTTTGTAAATTTACAGTGTAAATTTGATGTGCCCTCAAAATAACTCAATACACAGCCATCCATGTCTAAACCACTGGCAACCCAAAAGTGAGTTACCCCCTAAATGAAAAGGGGACAAATTGTGCCCAATTTGCCTTTTTTCCCCCATGGTCCCATGGGGGACTCATTAGTATGACAAACCCTCGGGTGGGGGGGGGGTTTTAAAATTGGGCCCTTACACCCCCAAATCTTTTCAGCGGGTAAACGGGAAATTTCAACATGGAAGAAACTTTTCTGAGCATCTGAAAAAAAAATTTGTTCTCCACTAAAGAGACTTAGGCTATAAGAAGATTGCCGTGTGAACATAGCCTTATTATTTCTGTTTTGTTTGCTTGTAAAATAGTGACACGGTTTACAGAAAACAGAAGACCCTTTATCAATCTTATAATATTCATGGCCAAAACTTTTAAAGGTAAATATGATTTATCTTAATGAGAACAATAGCAAAAAATTGTTACAAATATGTATTTAACTACATCACAGAACCCGTAAAACAATTTTATAAAAAACCCCTCACATTCGTGTCACAAAAAACCCATTGACTCCTGTGCCCTTTAAAGGACCGAGTGGGTTAAACTGCATTAGATGTTGAGAGTAAAAGCTTCTTTTCATCTAAGCTCCAGAACCCAAAATGATTTTTTTTTAAATTTTTCCACCTTCAGGGGTTGATTTTTCTGAGTAAATGACTTAACCCCAAAAACCTGGTGTTTTGCAGATAAAGGGCCACAACTTAAGTGAAACAAACAGCCAAATGCCTTTTCATTTTCATTTTAAATTTTAAAAATGGATTAAAAAAAGAAAATATAGGATTTTGGTCCGAAAGCTATTTATGGACATTCATTTACAACATTGTCAAATGAAGAAAATGCTATGTAAATTTTTTATTGTTTTAAGTTTTATCCAGTGCAATAAGGCATAAAGATGCAAATTGAAATATTGGGTCTTTGATACACTGCCAAAAGAGCAGGTATGTTTATTGGCAATCCAGGATACATTTCAAAAATGGGTTGCTCTGCTTCTCAGGTAAAATAGGAAACCCACAGTACAGATCCATATTTATACATCTTGGTAAGAAAAAACCCCCGTTCCCAAAAGAAAATCATTTTAAATTAAATCTTATAAAATTTTTTTTTTTCAGAAACCAAAAATCTCAAAAAAGGCTAAAATATAAACAACCCTTTTTTAAAACCGGATAAACCCGAGTATAAAGGGCCCCCCAAAAAACCCAATTTTGCAAAAAAAATACTGGGAAAAAAATTTTTGACAGAGTATAACTAGGGTGAAAAATGCAGCGGGGTACTGGGAAATTTTTAAAAAAAAAAAATGGTTTCCCAAAAAAATTTCTAGGGGAGGGGAACAGTTTAATGTCCCCCCATAGGCAGGGGAAGGCAGTCTAAAGGGCCCCCATAGAAAGGGTTTTGGCACA
Source organism: Phyllomedusa bahiana (assembly GCA_025379985.1). Lineage (NCBI taxonomy): Eukaryota > Metazoa > Chordata > Amphibia > Anura > Hylidae > Phyllomedusa > Phyllomedusa bahiana. The sequence continues at coordinate 19,547 of JAODAL010011806.1, read as the reverse complement.
TATATGTCCCACTAGGGCATTTTAGGCCCTTAATGTCCCCCATAGGGAGGATAGGGAGATTTTAAGTCCCCCCCTGGCAGGGATAGGCATTTAATGTCCTCATAGGGGAGGGATAGGGGAAAGGGATATGTCCCCCATAGGCAGGGGAAATGTCCCCCCATTGCAGGGAAGGGAGGTATAGGCCCCCCTAGGCAGGTTTTATGTCCCAAAAAGGGCCCTATAAGGGAGGGGGTTTTTTAAAAAAAAAAAAAAAATTTCTTCCCCTTTTTTTCCCCCCCCTCTCCTGGGCGCTTCCCGTCTTCTTCCCCCACAGACGGGGATGAAGATCCCGGGTGCGCAGGGAGCTTTATGACATAACAGCCCCCTCCTGTGCCCGAAAACCCGGGAAAGGGTGCAAAATCTGCAAGTCCAATTGCGGAGCCAGAGCCTCATGCTCTTTCCCCAATAGGTCTTCAGCTTTTTTTGTGTCCCTGAGGGTTTCCCCCACAGTGAAGATATTCCCCCGCCCGGGGACCCGGTCCATGGGAGGTCCCAAATTTTAACTGACTCAAAACGTCCCGTGTGTAACCCCCACCCCGAGGGGTGGGATACAGCTGGGAATTTCCCCGCAGGTTTTAGGCCAGGCAAACCCCCCAATTGGGGGACGGGAAAATCGAAGAGTCCTGTTTGCGCTCCCAAGGGGGTCGTAAAACATTTAAGAAAAACTTCCCTGGCGCCCGGGGGCCTTTAAAAGCGCCCCGGAGCCCCAAAGGTGGGGGAAAAACCCCGGGTTTTGGCGGGTAGACCCTTTTTTAGCACAAATTTTTTGTGCTGAAAAACTCTTTATAAAACGAGTATACACGGGAAAGTAAAATTAGAAATAAAAAAAAAACACTTCACCTGAAATTCATTAATAAAGCTCTGACCCTTCAAGAAAGAGAGACTGACGTTTAGCTTTCTGTCAATGGGTCTTACAGGCCCGCTTTTAAGGGCAATATTTAGCCAAACTATAGAACTAATTTTGGCAGCATTTATAGATCATATTTAGGGAGCAGGGTTTGATCATATTTAGCATACATGCCCAAAATCTCCCCGTTTTGGCGGGGGGGTCCCGCTTTTTGGGGTTCCCCCCCCCCCCTCCCCGGGGGGGTTTGGGATTTCCCCCTGCCGGGCCCGCAGGCGGGGGGGTCCTTTAAATTTTCCGCGGCGCAAGAGTAGCGCTGGTGCGCTATCTTGCGCCGCCGGACCGCTCCACAGGGGGGTGAAGGGCCCAGCCCGGCCGCTTTACCCCCGGGGGTCTCACTGTGCGGGGGGGGAAAGGGGGGATCTTTCCCCCCTCCCTTTCCCCCCTGTTGCCCGGCTCTGTGCGCCCGTGCATACAGATCAGCGACGCAGGGGAAGGGTGCGGCGCTCTCACTTCCCCCCGCCCTAAAAGGATCGGGCAGGAGCGGCCCCCTGCGGACCCCGGGAAGGAGGGGATTTTATTATTTTATTTTTATTAGCTTTGGGGGGCCTACCTGGCTAACAGAGAGGTAAAATACCTGGCAACAAGGGGGGCATACCTGGCAAAAATAGGGGCACTACGGGAACAAGGGCCTACCTGGCAAAAAAGGGGGGGGCACCCCTGGCTAACAAGGGGGCCTACCGGCTAACAGAGGGGGCACTACCGGGCAAAAAGGGGGGGGGCACTACCGGGGAAGAGGGGGGCACCCCGGGCAACAGAGGGGGGGCACTACCGGGCAAACAAGGGGGCACTACCTGGCTAACAGAGGGGGCCTACCTGGCAAAAAGGGGGGACATTACCGGGGCAACAAAGGGGGCACTACGGCTAACAGAGGGGGGCAACCGGGAAACAATGGGGGGCATACCTGGCTAAAAGGGGGGGCACTCCCTGGCAAAAAGGGGGGGCACTACCGGCAAAAAGGGGGGCACACCTGGCAACAGAGGGGACATCCCCCCTGGTAACAGAAAGGACTTACGGGAAAGGGGGGAATCACCTGGCAAACAATGGGGGCACTACCGGGCAAAAGAGGGGGCACTACCTGGCAAACAAGGGGGGCACTCCCGGGCAAACAGAGGGGGCATACCTGGCAACAATGGGGCCCTCCCTGGAAAACCCAGGGGGCAGCTCCTGGCAAACAAAGGGGGGCACCTCCCTGGTAACAAAGGGGGGCCCTCCCTGGCTAACAAAGGGGGGCATCTCCCTGGTACAAATTTTGGCTCTCCCTGGTACAGAGGGGTTACTTGGTAAAGGGGGCATCTCCCCGCTGTGGGGGGCACTACCTGGTTAGGGGGGGCTACTCCCGGGTAAAGGGATTTCCCGGGCTTTTTTCCAAAGGTTATGCAGTTGGGTGGAGTGGGGTGTGGTTTTTTAAAGGGGCATACATCCCGACAAGGGGGGTCTAGCAAATTATTCCCTCGCGCGCCCCCCCACTAAAGCCTCCTGCTTTTTCTTTTTAAAAAATTGGAAACTATCATTTAGGCGCAGATAGGTCACTATTTAGGCAGCATGATAGGTCACTATTTAGGCAGCATGATAGGTCACTATTTAGGCAGCATGATGGGGTCACTTTTTTACAGCATTGCACTTTTTTAGGCGCAGATGGGTCACTTTTTTGGGGCACATGATATCATATTTGGGCACAGATAGGTCACTTTTTGGGGCCGATGGGTCATATTTTGACAGCTTGAAACTTCCTGCTTTCAAACTGGGAGAGTCCGCTGTGAAGGAGGGAGCCTGTTATTCTGTAGGAGAATCCAGAGGAGGAGGCCAGAAGCAGCAGTAAGAGGTTTACCCTGTTAAAGCCGTGTCTTCAGTGTGCTGTGGCTGCTGAAGACTGTGTGTATAGTATGTAGTGAGAGGTTCAAATTAACCCTTTACAAGCAGCTATGTCCATGGGCGTGGCTAAAGGTTCATGGACCCTGGTGTAAAACTTTAGTTTTGGTTCCCTTTCCAGGGACAATGGCTCTTCACAGTTTTGGACCACTAATTTTTACTTTGGGGTAACAGATGCCTGCAGCATAATGTGTGCATGTAACATTAGTCCTACTTACATAATCAAATATGACAATTGAATAAAAGGAACTCCATGCTTATTTTCCATCATAAACCCCTTCCACATCCCTTCTTCATGTCAATAAATCATATTTGCCAGATAAAAGAGTTGTCTGGTATATTTTTATTAAATATAAAGAGGTTGCCGGTGCACTGATAAAATAAAAACCCAAACTCACCTCGGTTGCAGCACTTCTGCCGCTTCCTCTGGTTCTTCTATTACCTTCCTGCTGCTTTATCAGCTCCAACCACTGCCCCATGTCCCGATTTGGAAGTAAACAAGTTCGACCAGTGTTGTTACCAACAGTACATGATTGGCTTCAGCGGTCTTGAGCTGATTACTGCAGCAGAACATAAATGAAAGAACCAGAGGAGACAGCAGCAGCCCTGGAACCAAGGTGATAGGGGAGGTAATAAGGAGTGGCGGGCAAAATCAGCCCAAACTATTTCCCCTCGGTTCCTAATTAGATGAAGCTAGTTTCAAGCTGCCCAGAGAATCAGAGACACAGGGATTTGTTCTCAAGAATGATTCCACTTTATTATAGCATCAGCAAGGTTTTTATAGATAGAGTGTTCTCACCATGTTGTTTCACAGTGCCTACTCAACAGCCAGCTTCAGACTCACACTTCATGTTCAGGCAGTGATTGGCATATCAGCTCTGCTACTCCTAGCTGATTCTGTTAGAGTGAGATGAATGCTGGAGGTGTGTAAACTTTAGTGCACAAAGTTCCAGGGCTTTAAAGGGTTAAAACTTGTCAGTAAGTAATGTAAAGGAGCCCCTGTTTTACTGATAACACTCAGCAGGAAGTGATATCACCATGGTCAGACAGGGCTGCTGGAGCAATGAGAGCAGAGAGAGGTGAGGACTTACCTAAAGAAACTTGTGTACACAAACAGTAGATAAAATCTTCTCTATCTCCTAAAGAAAGCAAAACCAGAAAAGCAATGTATTTGGTAATTTTCTTTACCTTTTGCCTACATGTTTAAAGCTAATCATCACATTGATAAACCCCCATTAAGGCGTACACGAATGTATGGTTTACCTTACAAGGTTATATTCTTTAAGTCATACAAGCTTCCAGAGATCGGTCACAAAAAAACGTGCCCAACTTCCAGATTAGGAAGTACCATCAGAAAAAATGTGTCTCTGAGATGATACAATGTACTTGATAAACATATAGACATGAAATGGTGGGTAAAAATTCCCGACCACCACAGGGTATTTATTTTATCAGTGCACTAGCAACCTCTCGATATTTAATATAAAATTTATTGGATAAACACTTTAAAAAAATCTAATTTCTATGTCATAATATTAACTTATTTTTTTGTTGATAAAGATTTGTGAGGGCTTTTTACTGGCAGGTTAATGCCTGGTTCATATCTGTGTTGGAGGTTCCATTTAGAGCCTCATTCACAGAAGTGTATCCGTACCCATTTATCGATGGACACGATCGGCACCCGAAGGACCTTATTGATTCATTGGCTTTCTGATGCGGTGTCCATCAATTACTGTATATTAATAAAATAGTGCTGCATGCTGTGCTATTTTTTTTCCATCATATTTGACATATGACATATTTGATAGTTGACATTTTCTTTGATATCACTTTGGGGTACCTAACAATTTTTGATTATGTTTTTTTCGTTTATTTCTGTCCTACTATTATACTATACTATGGGCGACATGCATGATTTTTGGCGCCCAGGCTCTATTTTTTTGCACGCATTAGTAGTCTAGAATGCACCTGAATTTATGAACCTGTTCTACTGCGGGTCATAGATTTAGCGCTTTATATCTCCAAAACGACAACTGAGACTCAGGTAAACCACTATTAAATTGGTCTGGATGCTCCAGCAGTAATGCACCTGGTTTTGCCATACTAAAGTCATAAATGTGTAGAACACTGTGATTGTAGTGAGTCACCTCCATAACGCCCCCGAATCTTAGGTGCATTGCAAAGTGCCGTGAGCACTTTATAATGCATTTATTTCTGGAGTGCATCTGCTCATACATCGAGCGCACAGGGCTGAAAGAATGCCAGACTACTGGTGCAGCCCCGTACATACATGTCAGCCTATGTGATCACCTGATAGTTTTTGTAATACAATAATGTATGTGCCTGGCAGGGCCAGTATTCAGCCTCCACCTGCCATAAAAACCACTGGTACCCTGCGATCATCTTGTGGGGGTACCAATGGTTAGACAGAGGAAATCCCCTTTCTTTGACAACTACCTAGATGCTGTGGCTGCCACTGACAGGTGAAATTAGAGAGTCTTTGTGACTCAGCCATGCAGCTAAAGCTGTGTGGTGAAGGGGACTGCGGGCCTCCATCGCTTAAAGGGGTTGTCTCACTACATTTGATTCATCTCACCTCAGTCCTGTTTTCTTGGTTTCATTTTGAATTCAGGGGTGTGTTTTACTGGCTTCCACTAGGTACAGTAGAAGCCAGGTCTAGCTATAGCAACACAGTGCTGGCAGCCTATCAGGAGAGATCAAACAGGTCTGTTGCTATAGCGATCTGAGGAGCTGATGCACCCATATAAGAGGGGATATCTAGGAATAGGTAGGACACTGTTAATGGACATATATTGCAAAGTGAATGGTTTTTGCAAGATCTTTAACATAAAAAGCAATCATTGTAGCGAGACAACCCCTTTAAGGGCCTAGTCACAAGTGCAACTGCTGAGACTCCTGTAGCTGCTGCCCATTAAGATTGGGGAATTAATTTACCTTGCTTGTAATTCACTTTTATAAAAAATTATTAGAGAAACAGCTGAATCAATTCCTCCATTTTTTTCTGTGGACCAATCCTGGCTGGATCTGAGCAGAGGGCTCCACTTACCATTGAGATGTAGAGAATCATCTCCCCACCCCATTCTCACCACTGTTGGTATCTCTTAGAAAAGAACAAAACTCACCAGATTTTGACCTCTCTTATGACATGAAAGTAAAACTGCTATCCCTGTAATACTTAGGGTGCTTTCACACGGTGCGTTTTTGATGCGTTTTTGGATGCGTTTTTTTTGTGCAACAATGTATATCATTAATTGCTGTGCCTTCCTGCACAAAAAACGCATCCAAAATGCACTGTGTGAAAGCACCCTTAGATAAATCATCTGATTTGCTAATGATAGATACTTGATAAGACTCTTGTAATTTTATCTGTTTTAGTTTTGTTTTTCCCACATAGGAAGGTGGTGGTGATAGGTTCTTTTAAAGGGGTTGTCTCACTGCAAGGATTGCTTTTTATATTAAAGATCTTGCAAAAACTAGTCACTTTGCAATATGTGTGCATTAACAGTGTCCTACCTATTCTTATATATCCACTCTTGTATGAGCTGCATAAGCTCTTCAGCTCGCTATGGCTACAGAACTGTTTGATCTCTCCTGATAGGCTGCCAGCACTAGTCGCTATAGCTACAGACCTGTTGTCCTCAGCAGCTCATCACTGCAGGACAGCAAAAGCCAGTAAACACGCCCCTGAATTCGGAAATGACACAGTGAATACAGGACTGAAGTGAGATGAATCGATGCAGTGAGACAATCCCTTTAAGAATTTATAATTACATTAACACATGACATTAAATACATTGGAGATTTATATTAGACAAAGACACAATGTACTGTGAGAAAACTATAGGAAACTACAGGACTGTATCTAGAACAAGGGGGCATCCTCTACGTCTTGAGGAAAGAAAGTTTCTACATAAATACAGAAAGGGATTCTTTACTGTTAGAGCGGTGAGACTGTGGAACTCTGCCAGAGGAAATTGTCATGGTGAATTCACTAAGAGAGCTCAAAAAGGGTTTGGATGCATTTCTGGAGCGTAATAATATAACAAGTTATAGTGTCTAGGATTCTGGAGAGGGGTCGTTGATCCAGGTATTATTCCAAATGCCAGATTGGAGTCAGGAAGGAATTTTTTCCCTCAAATGAGGACAATTGGCTTCTGCATCATTGTTTTTTTTTTGCCCTCCTCTGGATCAACACTTTAGTAACACTTTCGCAAAATAGGCTGAACTGGATGGACGTCTTGTCTTTTTTCGGCCTTACAAACTATGTAAAACTATGTAACTATGATCAAACAAAAACAATATACGGTAAAGTCACGTTATACCGTTAGGACTGCCTATAGCGACATATGAAAAAAAAAGAAAGATAAGAACACCAAGGTTAAAAGGATTGCTGACACCCAGACCTGCAAAAAAACATATAAGAACATGAAGTGTTCAATAGATCTTTATTCAATGCATCCCAGTGGCAGAAGAAATAGGGAAGGCTCTTGAGTTACACAACCTGGAGTGGGATGTAAGGCATGAAACCAACAGGAGAGTGTGGGATCTTATGTCAACAGGGCTAGTAGCCCAAGCTACAAAAGGCTGAGACAATTACTTACAACAAAATAATATTGACAGTTATATAGGCATCTGTGGGGCCTCCTGAAACAGAAGGTGGAGGAGCACAAGGTCTCTAACATCCACCAGCTCCGTGATGTATTCATGGAGGAGTGGATGAGGATTCAGTGGCTGCAACCTGTAAAACTTTAGTAAACTCCATGTCCAAGAGAGTTAGGGCAGTGCTGGAAAATAATAGTGGCCACACAAAATACTGACACTTTGGGCACAATTTGTCCATTTTCACTAAGGAGTGTACTCACTTTTGTTGCCAGTGGTTTAGACATTGATGGCTGTGTGTTGAGTTATTTTGAGGGCACAACAAATTTACACTGTTCTAAAAGCTGTATACTGACTACTTTACATTGTATCACAGAATCATATTACTGAGTTGTCCCATGAAAAGATATAATACAATATTTCCAAAAATGTAAGGGGTGTGCTCACTGTTATGAGATATTGTATTTAAGGCACCATCTCAAGTTTTGCAGGCATCGTAAGGTTCTCAAACTTAATAAACACCCCTAAAAAATACATTTGGTAAACTACACCCCTTAAGGATTATATCCAGGAGTGCAGTGAGTATATTGACCCCACAGGTGTTTCATAGATTCTTTTTTAGCTTTAGGCTGTAAAAATGAAAAATGTTATTTTTTTCCCAAAAATATGCAGTTTTAACTGGAAATGCTTTCTTGGGAAAATCACGCAAAAATTTGTTACGCATTTCTTCCAACTTTGGCAATACCCTATATGTGGGTCAGGGCTGTGGCAAGCCAAAGCCCCGACTCCGACTCCTCAATTTCCCAAACCCCCGACTCCCGACTCCTGACTCCCTTATTCATGGCGCATGTTTAAGTGATAACTTTACTATAGTAAAGTGGTAACATCAGGCGTTTTATTACCTTATGATACAATAATCAAGCTATTTAGGTAGAACAGACACTGACAAGCAAAAGGGTAACAATGTCTTGATCTTTTGAACACTTGTGGGTAGAGGTGAAGAAAAAGCTGTATTTGTATCCAAGTCCAGTCTGCACCAACATTGGGAATGTGTAGAAGAGACTTGGGATCAGATTTTGGTCAAGATGTGATTGAATCTGATCCAGAGCCCAGAAGGATTCAGGCAGAGCTGAAAACCAACGATGGATTTCCCAAATACTAACAAAAATAATAGAAATTAACATTTTGATTTTTAGTAGCAAAACAGTAACAATGCAGTTACAGGAAAGAATCTGCAGAACTAAGCAGATGCTAAATACTTGCAAGTCAAATTTATGTATAAGATATGTAAGATGACTGTATATAAAATTACAGTAGCATCATGTACAAAGCTGTAGTGGATGGAGAGATATGGAGCCTGAAAGTCACAAGTTCAAAACATTGTTACCCTTTTGCTTTTCAGTGTAAAATATAGTTATTGGGTATGACTTTAGGACACAAAAAAATTGTAAATATGCAAAACAATGCAGAAACATTTGTGGAGTCTCTGAATTTGTACTGAGAAACAGTATTGCCTCCATCATATCCGGCATACATGACCTCACATCTGATCTCATTATTTCCAGGCTAGAGAACGGCCTCTCTACACTAACTTGAGTTGGGGGAAAGCGGTGACCACAGGGGCAACATCTCTAACAATGTCAGGGTATAAAGGAAGTGCCTCAGCCACAGTCAGTTTTGATGAATGGTTGATCTTCTACTTCTTTGAAAGCAGCTGAAAAATTTTGCTGAAATTTGTTTGTCATGGGAGCAGAATCTTTTCCCCTGGGGCAGCACTTTGCTTGCTCCATTTCATCAATTACACTCCTCATGTGATGAGGCTAAAGATATGGGAGCAGTAGCACTGGCTGGACCCAATGCCTCTTTGCATCGAACTAACTGGACCAACTTATTATATATTTTGGGAGTCGGAGTCGGTCCCTTTTATGACGACTCCGACTCCTGCAAAATAGCCACCGACTCCACGACTCCAACTCCGACTCCACAGCCCTGATGTGGGTGTAAACTGCTGTTTGGGCAGGGTGTAGAAGAGAGGGCGCGCTATTTGGCTTTTGGAACGCAGATTTTGGTCAGTGCCATGACGCATTTGCAAAGCCCTCAAAGTACCAGAACAAGTGAAACCTTACATAAGTTACCCCATTTTAGATTCAACACCCGTCATGGAACGCATCTAGGGGTGTATTGTGCATTGTAGGCCCACCGGTGTTTCACAGTTTTTTTTAAAATTGGGCCGTAAAAATGAAAAAAATGCAGTTTTGCCATTTTTGGGGGGGTTTCATTTTTACAGCATTTGCCATGTGGCAATTGTACGGACCCAAGTGTCACTATTCTGGTCGGTTCAATTACATCAATATCAATTTTATATGTTTTTTTTTATTTTGTACTACTTTTTCACAAAAGAAATGCATTTGTAAAAAAATTGCATTTTTATTTTTCGTCATAGCCATAACTTTTTTATTTTTCTGTACATGAAGCTATAGAAGGACTTGTTTTTCACAGGGTTGAGTTAACGTTTTCAAAGGTACTATTTTGGGGTTCATATGGCCCTTGATTGCTTTCTATAAACGATTTTGGAGGCACATAGTACAAAATACAGCAATCCTGGTAGTGTTTTTTTTATTTTTTACAGCTGTCAACATGCATTATAAATGACATGTTAACTTTACTCAGCAAGCCGATAGAATTACAGCAATACCCAATTTATATATTTTTTATGTTTTATAGCTTTTACACAATAAAAACACATTTTTGCATCGCCATAGTCTTAGAGCCATTGCAATTTTATTTTTTTTGTTACAGAGCTGTGTAAGGACTTGCTTTATACAGGGTGAGTTGGCGTTTTTATTGGTACCATTATGAAGTGGAAATTACTTATTGATCATCTTTAAATCATGTTAATTTTACTCCGTGGGTTGATCTTATTACAGCGATACCCATATTTGTATATATTTTTTTTCTTTTGTAGCACTTTAAAAAAAATTGCAAAAAATAACCATAACTTTTTTTTTTTCAAATATAAGGATTCTTTTTTTTTTTTTTTTCCGCGATGGACTGCCATTTTCATTAGTACCACTTTGGCATTTATCTGACTTTTTGATAGCTTTTTATTCCATTTTATGTGCAGTGGGATGAACAAAGATCACAGTTCTGTTAATTTTTTTCTTCTTAGGGCGTTCATCATGAGGGTAAAATAATCTGACTGCTTTATAGGCTAGGTCGTTACACATGCGTTGATCCAAATATGTGTACTCTTTTATTTTTTATATTTTTGGGCTGATTGGAGCTTTTAATGGGGAAAGGGAGGTGTACGTGTTTTGTTTCATTTGATTTATTGCAGTGTGTGTTTTTCTTTTTTTTACCGTCACTTGTTTTTTACTTGTACTCTTGGGGGATTTGACTCAGCGATCTATTAGATTGCTGCTGCAATACAATCAGTACCTAGCTATGTACTGCAGTTGTCAATCACCATGCATAGTGATGTCACAGGCAACCCGGAAGTCTTTGTTAGGCTTCCAGGCTGCCATAGAAGTCATCGGCACCCTGCATCACAGGGTTGCCAACTATCTTTCCTTTAGCTTCTGCGGTCACGCTATCTAAGGGGTTAATCGGCCACAAGTGGAGCCAGCTCAGGTCATGGCCGACTGGGCATGGAATTAGTTGTGGGCTCATGACGTATGGGCTAAAGACGTACCCATACGTCAATTTGAGGGAACAGCTTTCTGCCTATGACATATGGGTACATCAGATATTGTTAAGGGGCTAACACATTTACAGGAATCTGAACTTCAGTGCAGGAAAGACCGTAGATTGCTACTCTTACCACAGTCTCCAATAGAAGCAGCTGACATATCTTGGTAGTTAAGTGGCAGTACATCCAGCAAACAAAAAGTACCGGTAGGTCGTCATCTCTCTGATGTTGTGTCAGCACATTGCATCTTGCTCCATTCACAAGATACTTCTTCATTGTTAGTTACGGGAATAGAAAGAGATATTCTTCCCATCGAGGCAGAGACCATCTACGTAAGCTCCGCAATCATGAGGCCTACCAGATTTTCCCTTTTAAAAATGTAGGCTCCTTACTATTATTGCTGTATGATTTGTAATTGTTTCTTTATATAATCATTTCTTGGATCGCATCCGCAAGACGGACCCGACAGGCGCGATGCAAACACGCAGCGTCGATCACTCATGTGAACGCAACTGCGTGTGTGTGTTATTGCCGGCAGTGATAAAGTCACTGCTAATTGTTAGATGTGTCTCTGGGTCCGTTCTGATGGACCCATAGATGCATCTGAAAAGCCGATGTTCATACGGAGGCAAGACACCGTGTGAACATACCATTAGATATAAAAATAGAGTCCAGAGTATTTGACTAAGGAGGAACCACATACTATGGGTTGCAAAAGATTTCATACCTCTTGAACGATTTCTCATTTTTTAACATTATAGTCACAAGTTTAAATGTATTTTATTGATATTTTAGCAAGTATTTGTGAAGTATAAAAAAATACGTGCTTTTCTAAATTATTGCAAAATAAAAAAATGAAAAGTGTGTTGTGCATGTGTATTCAGCGTCCCTAAGTTAATACTCTGTAGGACCAACTTTATTTTCTATGACAGCTGCAAGCCTGTTGGGGGATGTGCCTACCAGCTTTGCACATCTAGAGGCTGGAATGGTTGCCCATTTTACTTTACTTTGAAAAATAGCTAAAGCTAAGTCAGATTGGTTGGTGAACATTAGTGAACAGCAATTTTCAAGTCCTGTCACAGTTTCTCAGGGGGATTTAGGTCTGGACTGTGACTGGGCCATTTTAACACATGAATATGCTTTGATTTAAACCGTTCCGTTGTAACTTTTGCTCTATGTTTAGGGTCGTTGTCATGCTGGAAGATGAACCTTCAACCAAGTCTCAGGCCTTGAAGCCTCTAACAGGTTTTCCTCCAGGATTGCCCTGTATTTAATTCCAGCTATCTTCCCATCATCTCTAACCAGCTATATAGTCCCTGCTAAAGCAAAGCATCCCCACAAAACGATGCTGCCACCGCTATGCTTCACAGTGGGGATAATGTTTTCAGGGTGATGTGTAGTGTTGTCTTCCCTCTACACATAGGATTTGACATTTAGGCCTCATCTGACCAGAGCATTTTCTTCCACATGCTTGCTGTGAGCCCTACATAGATTTTTTCAAACTGCACGCTGGACATCCTATGACTTGCTATTAAAATGGCTTTCTTATTGCCATTCTTCCATGAAGGCCAGATTTGTGGAGAACATGACTAATTGTTGTACTGTGGACAGATTCTTCTAACTGAGCTGTGGAGCTCCTCCAGAGTGACCCTGTCCTCTTGGCTGTATCTCTGATTAGTGCTCTCCTTGTCTAGGCTGTCAGTTTAGGTGGATGGCCATGTTTTGGTAAGTTAGCAGTTGTGCTATGTAGTGCTCTGTGAGATGTTCAGAGCTTGGGATATTTCTTTAAAACTTAACCCTCTAATGCACATTGCCATAACTTTATTCCTGAGTTGTCTGGTTTCTTGGTTTTCATGATGCTCTTTGTTCACTAATGTTCTCTAACATTCTTCTGAGGCCTTAACAAAACAGCTGTAGTTATACAGAGAATAAATTGCATACATATGTACTCTTTTTACTAATTAAGTGAATTAAATTTGTTACAATTGGTCACATTGGGCGACATGTATGATTTTTTTTTAGATGCCAATTTTTCTGCGCATATTAATAGTGTAGAATGGCCTGATTTATGAACCTGCTCTACTGCGGGTCATAAATCAGGCGCATTCTAGCGCAGAAACGAAAATTCTGGCTCAGGTAAACCACTTTGAAAGTGGTTCACCTGTTCCAGTAGTAATGCGCCTGCCATACTAAAACTATAAATCTGTAGCTTTGTACGATTGTAGTGTGACACGCCTCCAGTATGCCCCTCAATCTCATGCGCATTATAAACTACAGCGGGCACTCTGTAAAATGGCCTGATATTGGAATGCGGCCATTTTACAAATATAGTGGACGGGGATGCGCTATATCTTGGGCTGAAAAAATGCCAGATTTCTGGCGCAGCCCCATTCATACATGTCGCCCATTGTGTTTTATTTAGAGGTATTAGAGTACAGGGGGCTAAATACATATGCATGCCACAGTTTTTTAATTTGCAAAAAGTTGGAAAAGCATTTTCTTTACACTTCATAAATGCTTGCTAATTTGTGTTGCTTTATTACATAAAATATTAAAAAATACATTAAGTTTGTGCTTTAACATTTAAAAATGAGGAACCGTTCAGGAGGTATAAAAACTTTTGCAACCCACTGTTGATGTATGGGCTTTCTGTGAGGACTCGTAATCTGTTGGGACAGTCTGTTTATATTCATTAATTTGGAATAAGCTTTAGTAGATTTGGGTTAAAAATAATGATGTGTTAAAATAATGAAATAGTGGGAAACATATGTAATAAAGAAAAGCTGAGTTAATTTTACTATTTGTGTCCATCCGGTTTCAAATCTGTTGGGATGTAAGATCCAAATACTAGAGTCCACATAAGACTAGCAGCATGTCAACCTGATGGAACAGTTGATAAAGGATTTGGTCACAAAAGTTTCTTTACTAACCTTGGAAGGAAGAATTTTGTCTTGAGTGGTATGATGTTTGCTTAATTCAGCCATATTGCAATGAAACAACTGAATGATCCCAGGGAACATAGTATTCCGATTAACAATTGCTTTTCTTTTTGTTTTCAAAGAATGCAGAGCAAAGATTATCTGTAAAGTTGGTGCTTTTTTGAAAGTAATTGAGCTTTTGTTAGTAAAGTTTTGTCAAGTATTGATCCGAGCAGAGAAAGTACCAGTATTTAGAAACTGTTTTTTTCTAAATTAGCCTTTTTTTATAGAAAATTTTGTAATGAAAAAAGAACTTTTTTTATTTCAACCTGTGTCTGCATAGTGTTGTTTGTGTATATATGTGTATATATATTTATATAATTATATTATAATAAATATTATTTTAAAAATTAAATTAAAAATATAATAAAATTTTTAATATATATAAAAATTATATAATTTTTTATATATAAATTTATTACAGGTAGATAGAAGAATAGTTTTTATATTTGTACCCCTTTGGGGGGTGCCTTCTTGGATAAAGAGGATTTATAAAGTCTGGCTTTTTTTTAAAACCCAGGGTCCCAAACCCTTTTTTCTCCCGGGGCCCGGGTTTTTGATGCACTACAATTTTTCCACGGCCAGTGGGGGCGGGGTTTTTGGGGGGTTGGTTATTAGGGGCGGGGTTAGGGGGGGGATGGATTTTTTTAGAATCACCACACAAAAAAACCCAAAAAAATGTATACTGTTTCATTTAGGGGTACTTTTGGGGGGTAACCGTATTTTAAAAACTGAAGATGATTTCACTCTGGGGGTCATTTTAAATTTTAAATAATTGACCCACAGAGCTGAAAATCAGTTGCAGTAATATTGATCAGCTCTGTGGGTCAGATTTTTGTATATTTAAAAAACAAGGGTTAATCAGCTCTGCATTTAGAGATATACCCCCCTGTAATAATAAAATACCCCCCCAGTAGTGATAGGTCATGCCCCCCATGTGAAAATGAAACATAGCTCCCCCCAGTATGATAGGGATAGATAGTCCCCCCATAGTTTTGTTACATAGTGCCCCAGTAGTATGTGATACATAGCTCCCCAGTAGTGAATAAAAGTGAAAAAAATTTAAGCTCCCCCCGGTGATAAATACATACTTCCCCAGTTTTGATAGTGATCATAGCTCCCCCCAGTAGTGATGTGATACATAGCTGCCCAGTAGTGTTAGTAAAAAATACGCCCCAGTATGATAGTGATCCCTTAGAAAAAAGCTGGCCCCAGTAGTGATAGTGATAATAGCTGCCCCAGTAGTGATAATGATACATAGCTCCCCCCCAGTAGTGAAATAAAAACATACCCCCCCTAGTGTAGTGATACAAGTCCCCCCAGTATGATAGTGATACTGGGTGCCCCAGTAGTGTAGTGATACTAGCTGCCCCAGTAGTGTAGTTTTGTATTGCCCAGTAGTGATAGTGATAGTACCCCCCAGTAGTTTAAGGGGGGGATACATAGCTCCCAATAGTGATTTTCCCCCCGATATTTTTCCTCCCCCAGTGTGTTTGTGATACATAGTCCCCCCCAGTAAAGTGATAATACTGCCCCTGTAAGGTTTGATAAAGAAAATAGTCCCCCGTAGTGATAGTGATACTATGCCCCCCAGTAGTGATAGTGAATTTTGGGCCCCCCGTATGTATGATAATACCTCCCCCGTAGTGATATGCATAGCCCCCCCAAGTGTGATTTGAAATACTGCCCCAGTAGTATAGTGATACATAGCTTGGCCTCCCGTAGTGAAAAAGAAACATCTCCCCCAGTAGTGTATTACATAGTCCCCCGTAGTGTATATACATAGCTCCCCGTAGTGAAATGATACTAGCGGTTTTTTTCTGCCCCCCATATGATAATATAATAGCTCCCCCATTTTTTAAAAGTGGTAGTGAAAAGTAGCGCCCCCCAAGTTTTGATACTAGCTCCCCCAGTGGGAAAGAACTAGCTCCCCCCCAGAGTGATTAGAAAATGCTGCCCCCATTGTGTAGTGATACTAGCTGCCCCCGGTGGTAATAATACATAGCTCCCCCAGTGAAAAAAACATAGGCCCCATAGTGAAAATAAACGTATCCCCCAGTTGAAAATGAACGTAGCTCCCCCCCATTAGGAAAGGTTGCCCCCATTAATGTAGCTGCCCCCATTGAAAAATAGGCCCCCAGTAATGATTAGCTGCCCCAGTAGTTGGGCTGTCCCCCGTAAAAAGGAATGCGGGCCCCCCCATTGATAGTTTGGCCCCGAAAGATAGCTGGCCCCCCCATAGTGTAGTAGCTGCCCCCAGTAGTAAAGTTTAGTGCCCCAAAAGAGTGATGGGCTGCTGGCCCAGTAGTGTAGCTAGTGCCCCCTGTGTGTAGCTCCCCCCAGTAGTGATAGTGTCCCCCAGTAGGGAAGTAGCGGCACCATATGATGCTGGCCCCCAGTAGTGATAGCTTCCCTCCAGTAATGATAGCTGGCCCCCAGAAATGATAGGGGCCCCCCAGTATGATAGTGGCCCCCGTAATGTAGCGGGCCCCCCAGAAATGATAGCTGGCCCCCATGTGATAGTAGCTGCCCCCCCAGTAGTGAAGCTAGCTGCCCCAGTGGGGTTAGATAGCTGCCCCCATAGTGATGTACGGGCCCCCCGTAGTGATAGTTGCCCCCAAAAAAGATAGTGGCCCCAGTAATGATAGCTGGCCCCCAGTAGTGATAGCAAGCTGCCCCAGTAGTGATAGTTTCCCCCCGTAGGATGCTAGTGGCCCGTAGTGATAGCTACCCCCCAGAAATGAACTGGCCCCCAAAAGATACGGGCCCCCAGTTGATACTCCCCCCCATAGTGATGCTCCCCCCAGTAGTGATAGCCCCCCGGGTTTGGCGCCCCCGTATGATAGCGGCCCCCAGTAGTGATAGGTGGCCCCAGTAGTGTAGCGGGCCCCCCGTAATGATAGTTTTGGCCCCCAGTATGATAGCTAGCTCCCCCAGTAGTGATAGCTGCCCCCCATTTGTGATAAGTTTTAGGGCGGGGCCCCATTGATAGCTGGCCCCAGTATGATAGCTAGTTGGCCCCAGTAGTGATAGTGGCCCCCAGAAATGATGCTCCCATAATGTTTGTCCCCCCAGTATGATAGTAGCTCCCCCCAGTAGTGATTTTTGTCCCAGTAGGATAGCTACTGGCCCGGGTTTGATAGCTGGCCCCCAGAAATTATAGCGGCCCCAGTGTGATAGGCCCCCCATACTGATAGAAGCTGCCCCCCAGTGTGATAGTAGCGGGCCCCCCAGTAGTGAAGCGGGCCCCCCGGGTAGTGTAGCTGATGGCCCCCAGTGGAAATAGCTGCCCCTATGATAGCTGGCCCCCCCCAGTAATGATACGGCCCCCATTTAATTTTTAGCTGGCCCCCCATATGATAGCTGGCCCCCAGTAGTGATAGTGCTCCCCCCCGTTGATAGCTAGCTCCCCCCAGTGTGTAAGGCCCCCCAGTAGGGTAGCGGGCCGCGGTAGTGTAGCGGGCCCCCCCGTAATGATACGCCCCCCGTAATGATAGCGTCCCCATATGATAGATAGCCCCCCCCAGTTTGATGTGGCCGGCCCCGTATGATAGCTGGCCCCCAGTAATGATAGCTGGCCCCAGTAATGATAGCTGGCCCCCCGAGTGATAGCCCCCCAGTAGTGATAGTAACTCCCCCCGTGTGATAAATAGCGCCCCCAGTAGTGTAGCTGCGGGCCCCCCAGAAGTGTACTGCCCCCCAGTAATGATAGTGTCCCCCAGTTGATAGCTAGCTCCCCCAGAAAAGTGTCTAGCTGCCCCCATTAGTTAGCTGTCCCCCGTGTGATACAGCTGGCCCCAGTATGATAGCTAGGGGCCCCAGTAGTGATAGTAGCGGGCCCCAGTAATGTAGCGGGCCCCCCAAAGTAGTGTTTAGCTGGCCCCCAGTAGTGAAGCGGGCCCCCCAGTAGTGATGAAGTTCCCCCGTTGATGCTGCCCCAGTAGTGATAGCTAGCGGGGCCCCCATAGTGTAGTTAGCTTCCCCCCCATAATATAGATAGATGTCCCCCGTAGGGGATAGCATCTGCCCCCCGGGGGTTTTAAGTGGTAAAAACTAGCTCCCCCCAGTTTGATAACTGCTGCCCCCCAGTATGATAGCTGTCCCCCATTAGTGATAGGGGCCCCCCCAGTATTGATAGCTGCCCCCAGTAATGATAGATGCCCCAAGTAGTATGATAGCTGGCCCCCATAGTGATAGATAGCTGGCCCCCGTAGTGATAGCTGGCCAGAAATGATAGTGCCCCCAGTGGGATAGCTAGCTCCCCCCAGTAGTGATAGTAGCTCCCCCCGTAGTGATGTAGCGGGCCCCAGTGTGAATAGTGCCCCCAGTAGTGTTTAGCTAGCTTCCCCCTGTAGTGATAGCTGCCCCCATTAGTGATACTAGCTCCCCCCAGTAGTGATAGCTTTTCCCCCATAGTTTTTAGTACTCCCCCCCAGTAGTGATAGAGGCCCCCGTATGATTTACCCCCCCATTTATTTTAATAGTAGCTGCCCGGGGGGGCCCCCAGTAGTGATAGATGCGCCCCCCCAGTAGTTAATAGCTGTCCCCCAGTATGAAGAAGTCCCCCAATAGGCAGCCGGGACAAAAAAAAACCCGGTCCTCCCCCGGCCCTCCCCCCCGGCAGCCACGCAGCGGCGGGGGGGGGTTGTGATTCATGTCCACACCCCCTCTCAGTGGCGCCGCATTACAATTTTTTGGGGAAAGCAGGGCGGTAATACACCGCTCCTGTTTCCCTGTAATGCACCCGCACGATGTGCGCAGCTGCTAGGTCTGACCCCCGGAAAATCGGCCCGCGCAGACAGATCCCGACCGCCCGGTTTAGAGTCACCGGGGGCCGGCATTTTTTCCCCCGGGGCCCGCGGAGGCAGGGGATCGTAAGGGCCCGGGTTGCGTCGCGGACCGCGGTTGGGGACCCCGTTTTAAATCTTGATTTCCATTTTTTTGTTATTTTATTTTGCCTTACATATGTTTATTGAAGGGGTTTTACACCACTTAATTCCTTTAAACTGTAGGCAAAGGTAAAAAAAAAGACTATTACCAGTTACATTGCTGACTGATTTTTTCTTCCTTTAAAGTGCTCAGGAATCTTATGTACAAAAATTCCCTGGGTGACCCCCCTCTCTCTGCTCTCTTTGCTCCGTCCTGCCCCAACCATTACAAGGTCACTCCCAGCTGTTTATAATCTCCAGTGCAGAAGCTTGTTTATCTGTGTTAATAGCAAACTTTAACCCTTTAGAGCTCTGTACCCTTCTTCTTATTTTTAAAATTTCCTTTGTTAACAATGTCCCCGTAAAAAGCAAGTAGAAAAGCAGAGCGATATGTAAATCACTTATAACCCCCCCAAAGCCTAAAGGGAAGTTACATTTTTGTAAGGGCTGAAAAAAGCATCCTCCAGTTCAGCCTATTTTAGAAAATAGCAGGTACGGGAAAAACACCCGGGAAAGTG
>JAODAL010011805.1:0-98228 GCA_025379985.1 Phyllomedusa bahiana | reverse complement strand
TTACTTTGGTGTGTATAGTCGCCATGTTGACTGTCAACACCATGCCCACAATGCAATTGGGGGCCCAAAAGGGTACGCCGGGGACAACCCGGGTGCTTTCAGAAAGCGTCCGGGCTGTCAGGTGAGTGGATCAGTAGCGGCGCAGAGCGCCTTTTCTGTGCCGATCGTGGGCAGAAGAAGCTCACTCCTCCTGCCTGCAGCTTCATTATCGCGACCGATCATAATGAAGGGTTAATCACCCACGGCCGGAGCGGATGCGGCATGATGCCAGCGGTAATACTGGTACCATGCCGCGATCTTGCGAGCTCCGCTTGTGAGCTCGCAAGATCGCCATGACGTACCCATGCATCAATTTGCGGGAACCCCTACCCGACGTTGACGTATGGGTACGTCAAATGTCAGTAATGGGTTAACAAAGCGTGACCAATATTTGATATATTTAAGAAAAGGGTTGCTAACATTATATATATATATTTTTCCTCTCAAATTGCCAGAAATAAATTTGCAAAAGTTGGTGCTACGGGCCCCATAGCGGTCCCTACTGCATGTACAAACCATTCCTGCATAAACATAAATGCATTATGTGTTAACATAAATCTCAACGGCGCACAAACAAATTCCTTATTTGAATCTTTTACATCCCTTCTGTCCAAGAACATTCTAATTGCTTCAATGCCATCCGCATGGCAAATCCTAGTGTATAGACTAACTACATCTATAGTTGCAAGACTATCTTCTGGATATATTATAACATCATATAAGTTCTGTAACAGGGTTTTAGTATCCACTAAATACGAAGGGGTATTAAACAAAAGTGGGTGGAGATACCAATCCAAATACTTAGACAAAGATTCAGTAAGGGACCTTCAACAAGATATTATTGGACGTCCCAATGGTTCACTCAATGACTTATGTATTTTGGGTAGAAAATACCAAATTGGTATAGCATATTTCAATGATATTAATTTTACTGCCAATTTCTCAGAAAGGAAACTTATCATTACTCCCCTATTTAACAATTATTTCAACAAACTCTGATATCTCACTAATGGATTGGAGGGTAATTTAATATATGTAATACTAGCTCCCAATTGTCGATATGCCTCCTGGATATAATATGGATATAACAATCAATGGAACTGATGGATAGGTTATGAGCTAGAGGCTATAGTGATAGGAAACTACAAGCGGCATTCAATAGAGCAGTAAAACAGGACAGAGATACACTATTTTGCGGTAAATGGAAAAAACAAAGGATGGAAAGATGTATTTTTGCTTTTCAATATAATCCTATTGCTGATCATATTAAACAAACTATACGTCGCTACTGGCATTTACTTGAGAATGACAATACACTTAAAGAAAAAACGCAACATCCCCCCATTATATATTTTAGACGGTCTAAAAATTTAAGGGATGTATTAGTTACGAGTAAAATACAACAGGTACAAAATAACCACAGGGTAATCATAAATGTGGACATTGTTCATATTGCAAATATATGGAGGAAAGTAAAATATTGAAATTAGGCAGTGTAGAACATAAATCATAGATCGTTTTACAACATGCAGGTCCGACTTTGTGGTTTATGTAATTTGGTGCCCATGTAAACTATTCTATATAGGTAAAATTATTAGACCTTTATTCAATCGAATTAGAGAACATATTTATTCATTAAAAACAGGCAAAGGAGCTCCCAGATTTATTGCCCATTTGAGAGAAGCCCATAATAACAACCTAGAAGGGGTTAACTTTGCAGAATTACAGCGCATTTTCACTTCATTGAACGGCATGGATAAACATATAAAATTATTACAATGTAAGGCGAAATGGATTCTTTGCACAGAAGCGCTGGGATCTTTAGGATTAAATGATCGCAATGACCTATCATCCTTTTTATAGAAGTATTGTTATATGTATAGATGTTTTTAATTATGGTTGTTTGACAGGTGTAGCAGGATATTCAAAGGCGTGATGATGTAATCTCCCATTCGGCTTAGAGGAAGCGTGACCACACGCGAAACGACTGCATCTCTTCATCTTTATCCCATGTGACCCGTATTTTGTATTCTACAAGGTGCTAATAGATGTTACAACGTACGCTGGCGCCTTGAATCTACACTCTTTTTATATTTGGATTTCATAATAATAATTACACCTGAGGCCACATGTATAAAAACTGTCTAGGTCTAAAACTCACTTTGTTGCACATAGCAACCAGTGCTCCCTAATCATTTCATATAATACTCTGGAAAAATGAAAGGGGTGCTCTGATTGGTTGCTATGGGCAACAAAGTAAGTTTTAGACCTAGACAGTTTTCATACTTGTGGCCCCTGGTGTCTGAATATTTGCAAATAAATAATTAAAGCAAGGAATTAACCAGTTCTGATTACAGTCGCCAATATAAAATCAATCATTTCCCCAACTGGAATTCACATCACATAATCTATATTATTTGTTGCAGAGAATGTCACCTCTTGTATGTAGGCTGCACTACCAGACAAAATAAGGCCAGAATAACAGAGCATTTGTTTGACATTACGAAGAAGAAAACATTTCTGGTGCGACAAAGCACTTCATTTACACTCACCAACGTAGACTTGAAAGCTTTTCTTTCTTTGTGATTAAGCAAGTGCAAAAATCAAAAAGGGACTGCAACTGGAAGAAGAAGGTTCTCATAAGATAGGCCTTCTAGATTTTAATGCTCAATATGAGACATCCTAGTGGTATGAATTACCACACATATCTACTTTATGTTATTAATTTGTTTGATAAATGCTTTTCTGTACTACTTGCTGAAGTCTATGTAATGGTAGGTTAAGAGACAATGTAATAACTGTTTCTCCATATAGCTGCACTTCTACTGACACACTTAGTGGACAGTGCAGCTTGAACTGTCTGAGGCGGTCATGTCTGACCATTGTAATGTCCCTGTGCTACACTATATTTAATAGCAACAGTTCTCCACTTAGAAGACTACTACTATTAGATCTTTCTACATTGTTTCAAGTGCCTGTCTTGGTATGCATTGAGATACCATTTCTGATGGTCGCCGCACAGTTAACCTCTTCATCTATTTGCTGGCTTTAGCTAATGCTTCTGTTTTGCTATGTCTTTTATGATACAGTGGGGAAAACAGTATTCAGTCAGCCACCAATTGTGCAAGTTCTCACATTTAAAAAGATGAGTAACTGACATCATAGATAGACCTCAACTATGAGAGACAAAATGAGAAAACAAATCCCAAAAATCACATTGTCTGATTTGGAAAGAATGTATTTGCAAATTATGGTGGAAAATAAGTATTTGGTCAATAACAAAAGTTCATCTCAATACTTTGTTATATATCCTTTGTTGGCAATGACAGAGGTCAAACATTTTCTGTAAGTCTTCAAAAGGTTGGCACACACTGTTGCTGGTATGTTGGCCCATTCCTCCATGTACATCTCTAGAGCAGTGATGTTTTGGGGCTGTCGCTGGGCAACACGGACTTAAAACTCCCTTCAAAGGTTTTCTATAGGGTTGAGATCTGAACAATGGATAGGCCACTCCAGGGCCTTGAAATGCTTCTTATGAAGCCACTCCTTCATTGCCCTGGAGGTGTGCTTGGGATTGTCATGCTGAAAGACCCAGTCACGTTTCATCTTCAATGCCCTTGCTGATGGGAGGAGGTTTGTATCACACGATACATGGTCCCATTCATTTTTTCATGTACACGGATTAGTCATCCTGGTCCCTATGCAGAGAAAAAGCCCCAAAGCATGAAGTTGCCACCCCCATGCTTCACAGTAGGTATGGTGTTCTTTGCAACTCAGCATTCTCTCTCCTCCAAACACAAAGAGTTCTACTTTGGTTTCATCTGACCATTTGACATTCTCCCAGTACTCTTATGGATCATCCAAATGCTCTCTAGCAAACTTCAGATGGGCCTGGACCTGTACTGGCTTGAGCAGGGGGACACATCTGGCACTGCAGGATCTGAGTCTCTGGTGGCGTAGTGTGTTACTGATGGCAGCCTTTATTATGTTGGTCCCAGCTCTATGCAGGTCATTCAGGTTGAATTGTTTCCACCCTTTGATGTAAATCAAGGACCAGTCTAAAACATCTAAGCGTTTAGCGTGTTTGCTTTTATGGCATTTAAAAAGCCCCCAATAAAATACAAGAATTTTAAGGAAGAAGTGCAGATACCTAATTGTTTTTGGATTCAGCATGCAATTCCCTGACCTTTCCCTGCCTAAAGCAGGGTAACCACCCTGATAGGTTCACTCGTGCCTCACCTTGGACGACCCTAATATAGATACGTATACACAGACAAACCAGTGGAAATGACAGGAACAAACAAAAAAAAAAGATGTGGTCAAACAAGCCTAGGTCAAGCTAGGAGGGGACAGCAGTACTGAAATGAGAAGAAGAACCGAAAATCAAGCCAAAGTTTGGAACCAAAAAGTTTCTCTCAATCTGCCAGTTAAATGCACAACCAGAGAAGCAATCTCAGGCACAAAATGAACAAACAGAGAGATATAAATACCCCTCCCCAGCCAGTGTATGGACCCAGGTACTTCACATACTAAGCTCTGTAGTGGCTGAGGCTGAAAACAGACAAGAACTTCTTAAAGGGGTGGTAGCACACTGCTGACACTTATTTAGGAAAAAGGTCAATGTATAAAAAAAATAGCTAATGGAAAGTGTCTGTATATCCTATGTCTATATCAATCTTTTGAAAGAATGGTGGAAACAAATGAACAACTTTGTTTGGCAAAACAAAAGACACAGACTCTTAATATCCCTTATGATGAAACGTCTGAAAAAGGGGCTAAAGATTGCTAAACCTTCACCTGGCTAATACTCTAGACCAAGTGTTAACTACTGGTTATTTCCATCCCAACAAAATATGGGCTAACACAGAAGCTAATACAGTTGATCAATTTTAAACACTAGCTAATTAGTTTGTTCATGGACTGTATGTCCCCATCTACACTCTCCTCCCCCCATCTTGATAATATTTTAATATAGAAAGCATTATCTTCCCTTTTTCATCATTACAAATTCATATTCAATTAATGTCTTGACTAGAAATGTTCCTAATTTACTTTTAAATAATGGAGTAAAACAAGGAATTTACACATTAGATTATTTGTATGCAGGAAAGGGGTTGTCTCACCACGCTTTTTCAGAGTCAAAAGCAGATTCAGATTCATGCATTATGTCTCTTCCTGGTTAGGCTGTGGCTGCTTCTGTGGTAGTGATTAGCATATCAGCTTGGCATTCACAGCTTTTCTAATAGCACTGACATGAGAGCAGAAAATGTTATCTATAAGTGAAGAGAGCTACAAACAAAAGGAGACTAATTACTAGTTTGAGATAACACACTGTTCTCAAGCTGCAGGCAGCTCTACCTGTCATCATCCCTGCCATCAGATAAGACAGAGCAGAGAGAGAAGGGGAGAGCAGGACGGTACCCTAGAGAAACCTGTGTGCACTCTGACAAATTCTTATCTCCTTAACATAACCAAAAAAATTAAGCAATATATTTGGAAAAACTCTTAAATTACCAGTCCCTACATGTTGAAAGCTAGTCTTTGTAGTGAGACAACCGCTTTAAACATGTACAAATAGCTCTTCTCTTGTATATACTGTATTCTATGACATCTTATAAAAAAAAAAATCTACAGTTGTAGAAAGATGTGGGCTATTCAGACTGTCACTGGAGGGATACAACTTACTGGATCCAGAGTTTCAGTTTGTTCTGCAGTTTCAGTGAGCAGTACAGGAATACTCACTAGGTGGTATTACACAAATTATGTCCTTCCCTAATTTATCAACAATGTGATAAAAGATGTGTGCCAGTGGATCTTTGTTTCAAATCTTCTGTTCTTGTCCAATGCTTTGCCCTTTCTGGACAAAGCCATTCAACACAATATCCAGGCTTGCAAAGTACTTGCTCTATCAGCCAAAGTTTGCTCTATTTTTGTTAAATACTATGTTGTTGAAACTATCCACAAAATTTTTGGAATTTCGGTTTTCTCACAGCTTGCCACTAAATTGGGCCCATAGTAGAAAGGGAAAAATCTCTGCTATTCAACCCTTAAAGGGTTTTTTTAAAAAATTTTTTTTTAGTAGGGAAGAAATGAAGATTTTCCTAAAATATATTGTTTATTTTTTTTTTTTCCCCTTTTCGGGGAAAAAAAAAAGTTTTTTTTGGGTTTTCACAAGGTTTCCCGGTTACCCTCCGCTCTTTTCCTTATTTCAAAAATATTGGTTAAAAAATTTTAAAAAACAAAAAGGTAAAAGAAAGGGAATATTAAAAATTAAACCAAAAGTCAACCAAAAAGTTAAAAATTAATAAAAAATTTGGGGTGGGAATTTAAGGAAAAAAAAGGGGGGCTTAGTTTTTTTTTGGGAAATAGCCTTTTCATGGTACCGGGGGGTTTTTAGAAAAAAGGCAGACCCGTTTTGTACATTTAAACGACTCTTTTTCCCACTACTTCCCCTTTTAACCATCCCAAAATTCCAAAGCCCTAAAACCCTTTGCGGGTTTTCGTATAAAAAAATTTATTTTTTAGGGAAGCCGGGCCCCTGAGTTTTTGGGGTATTAAAACAAAACTTTACAAATAAAAAAATAAAGTCCCAGGTTTTTCATTTTCCCCTTTGGACCATTCCTTTTTCCCTTTAGGTTTTTTAGTTTTTTTATAAAATTTTTTAATTTTTTTTTTATTTTTTATTATACTTGTTTTTTAGAAATTTTTTATTTAGAAGTTTTTTTATTTTTTTAAATTCCAACATTTTCTGGCACACGTTTTTTAAAGGAAAATTTAAAGCTAGTTTAAAGAATTAGTTTTTTTCCCAATGAGGAAAATTTTTTTGGGGGAACACTTCCCGGGGCCCCTTTTTTTGATATTTAAAAATTTTAATTTTCTTTCCTTCCTGATTAGACAGAAATCAGTGAGTGGCATCACGACATAGCAGTCCTTATCTCTATCAAGATTAAGATTAATTTGTAAAAAGCACTTGTATTCACTACCTTAAACACTATAAATCACAGATCCCCGGGCAGAAATAGGTTCCCAAAAGGATTAATAGAATCCACAATGGGTGGGAGTGGCCTGACCAGAGATGTGAGCGGACGTGTCTTTGGTGAGCTTCCATCCAGTGCTCCGTTCAGTGGCCCAAATAAGCCTTCTACAACCACCCTGCGTACCAGAAAGTGACCTCCTGAGGACACAAAGGCAGGACCTGCTACCTGGTGAAACCCCGAGTTCCATGGCTACAGAGGATCCAGAGACACAGTACGGTAACACTTAAGCCTTTTCAGCCTTGCTGCCATTAGCAGACTTGCCCAGGCGCCTGTCTGAGCCTCTCTTACCTGCTACCGGCTGCGATATAAAAGCCTGCCCAGTTCACCCCGGTAAAGCGCCGGGGCATTTGCCCGAGCCCCAGCAGAGGACTCTGGTGTCCACCGACATCTCGCCGATGAGCTATATACATAGTAACGGCTACTGACAGTCTCCGGGAACCACTCACACACACTTAGGTAGGCTCACATAAGCTACCTCCTCCGGTGCCACTGAGGACTGTATATATATATGTATATTATTTATAATATATTATAATATATTTATATAATATATATATTTATATTATATGAAGGTCTTATGCTGCAGAAGATATATATATATATAATTTAATTTGAGCTGACACATTATTCACTGGAAACAAAACAGATTTAGGTCTATTTAATTTATAGAATGAGAGTGTAGAAAAGAGATTTATAAGTTTAAGAATTTTTTCAATCGAAGAAGAAGTGTCAGTGGTTATAAGCATCATGTCATCAGCATATAATCTTATTTTATGATGACTGTTATTAATTTGAAGACTTAGTCTGCAGAAATGAAGAAAAGAAGTCTGGGAACTTAGCTAGTTTATTCTGTCGATTTTAATTCGAGGTTCCTCCCATTGCTCAAGTTGCACTTAGGAAGACGCTGGGCACTACAGGGTCAAACACTGAGCATAGTACTTCTGATTTAGTAACTCACTGAAGTTAGCTTCTGTGCAACAGTGCTTCAGGAGTTGGTGGAGTTGCTTTTATATGAAGGTCTTATGCTGCTCTTTTCTACACTCTCATTCTATAAATTAAATAGACCTAAATCTGTTTTGTTTCCAGTGAATGTGTCAGCTCAAATTAAATTAAATTAGAAACCCTAGGATTTAGTTTAGTAGAGAGTGTTGCTGATTATTTCTGCATTAAAGTTTCTCCCAACCCCATTCTAACAATTAATGATAATTATAATCACTTATACAATTTATTAGACTCAGAACTCAAACGTCTACTTTCCCTCAATTTGTTGTGGTCTGCCCGAATCAATGTCTTAAAGATGTCTCTGCTCCCTACATTTATTTATGTGTGTAGGGCTATTCCTTATTTACTTCCTCCCTCCATGTTACATAAATTTCAACATTTACTTGCAAAATTCATTTGGGATGGCCGTAGGCCCAGAATTAAGAAGGACCTGCTATACTTTAGCTATAAAAAGGTGGCCTAGCTGTTCCTAATTTAGCTGCCTACAACCTGGCAATTATTTTAGAGCAGGCTTCCATTTGTGGCATCGATCTTAAAATGTTCTGTGGTCTCATACTGAATTCACTTCTTTCACTCCCAACTCAGAACACTTACATTTGATATTTGTAGACACTCCATCCCCAAACACGTCACTAAGATCTCTAAATGACCTCTTCATAGCCTGGTGCTCTTATATAGTCCCAAATGGTCAGGTTTTTATACGAAAGGAAAACCTTTCGCCTGCTGAAACACTAATCTTTCATTTCATACATATGGCGATCATAATATAACCACTATATAGTGATCAGGGATTAAAATCCTTTGAGAGTCTGATCAAAATTTATAATCTCCATACCTCAATGTTCTTCCAATATCTTCAACTTCGGCGTGTGATACAATCTATTTGCTGGCCAACCAAATTCCTCTCCCATTAGACTGCCATGACTTTATATTTAAAAAGAAAAGCTTTAAGAAAGGGCTTCCCTTGCTTTGCCACATGATTCCTATGGGTAAAACTCAAGGTAAATTCTCCACTACAATTAAATGAGAGGGAGAATTGAACCAATCCTTTTCCACAGAGCAATGGAACCAGACATACTCTATTCCTTCAAGTTTTTCCAGAGGTGTCAATCATCAAGAAACCATGCATAAGATTAGACTCAGGTGGTACTTGCCGCCCACGCCCATCTCATATGTTCCTGGGCTCTTCCACTTTTTTTTGGAAAATGTGTGAGCAGCAGGGAACCATGTCTGGGGTTGTCCAATAATTAGAAAATTCTGGAATTGCATTAGTCTCTTGCTACAAGAAGTTATTGGGATCGCTTTGAATCTTACCCCTGAATTAGTAATTCTAGGCATACATTTTCTAAGATTCCACCTCTTTACAGAACAGTCACTTTACACATCTTAATTGCTGCTATACAACCATTGCTTACCACTGGAAGGACCCTGAGGCCCCCTCTATTATGGAAGTCATATGCCATATTAATTTTATTTGTGCCTGTGAATTACAATTGATCAATCTCCCTTTTTATTCACACAATTTTTTTATGGGGTATTTGGATCTCCTCTAGGTATTATTTACCTAAATGTTCATAACATCTACATTTATGATATAAAGTTTGTCTTACAATATACTTGCGAATAATATAGTGTGCTTGAATCTGGCATCTGGTATACCTTGCATAAAATAATCGATGTACCTAATCTAGGTGCATAGCATAACTTAGGGTCATAGCATATCATTGCCGGCATATTTGATGTGCCTACTTTGGGCGCAATCAAATGTGTCATGCCTGGTATATAATGCACCTAGTTTTGGTGTACTACAGTTCATTTATATAATGAATATGGTGTCAATAGCTTTTTGGTTCAAAATCCCCAAAAAAACTGGTACAGCCCTAATGGGACATGTCGCCCTTTGTTTTGTATGCTCATCTGAACATGCCCTGGTGTTTGCCTCTGATGATACTAAACAGCTCTGTTATCATTTGCATGATCATTGAAATCTACCATTTTGATTGTATTGATTCTATTTTGTGTACATGTCAATGCCAATAAACATGTTTAAAGAATCCACAATGGGAAAGTTCACAGGTCCCAAGTACTAATAAGCATACCACTCACACACAATCTATGCATGAGGGGAGTGTCTACCTTAGTATCATAACTGCATAAAAGTAAAAAAAATGTGACAAACTGTATAATTTTTTTTAATTTTTGTGCAGGTATGATATTAAGGAAGCCTCTCCCCTCTTGTATAGAAAGTCTGTGAATGTTATGCCTATTAGAACTTTGTACCTGTTAAACCTTCCTATACGGCATTGTGGCTTCTACGAATGCTATTGGGAACTGGTTTCTGGCCTGCCTGAAAACCAGTAATCAAGAATCCATTATTCTGTGATTTATATTTAATTTTTGTCCTATGTTTTCCTGTGATGTGACACTAGATAAAGACTTCCTTGCCAAAGATTTGCAGGAATTTAACCTGCTAACATTAATAGAAGAGTGAAGAAAGAGGCTAACTGAGTATATTTGATGGTGAGCTTTCGAGAGTGCTAGCTTCCTTCTACAGACATGATGTTATACAAGAAACTGAAAATTTACAGACTTTTTATAAACAGAAGACATGGACCTTCAAAGGAACTTAAAATCTTAAAAAATAACAAAATGCAATATAAACAGAGAAGACATTTGCAACAGGTCAAGAAATAAACAATCTGGAAACTTGTGAGGCATGACGGAGGGATCAGTCATTCTTCCTCTTATCTCTTTGCTCTCAGGTGTGATTTGTGTCCCTCACAGTTCACACATAGTGTGACATGAAACTAACATGGATATTTAGTCCATTTTGCAGAGTTTGAAATTTTTGCATTAATTTTGAGTGTTAAGAAATTGTTGAAGCGTAACCTTCCTTTTCAGGTCCGAATGTACTATACAATTGCCTATTGTTCTCCCTCTCTGGGGAGAGGGATCATTTTGCAAGACATGCCAGTGTTTTAAGTTGGTTTTCCTAATGAGTTTGGCATGTCCATCATAAACCGATATGTAACCTATTCTCAAATTATCTTTCTTGTTCCTCTGTACTCTCAACTCACTTCTCATGTAATTTCTCACTTCTAAACTGACCTCTGTAACTGCATCTCTCAAGTACTCTCTAGCAACAAATTTATCGATGAGGATGTTCCTATTTTTATCATATTCCTCATCCTCATTGAGCCGATGCGTCTGACTTGTACAAACTGCCCTTTTGGGGCGGCTCTAAGGACATTTGGTGCATGTTGACTATCGGCATGCAATAAATTATTGCGGTCAGTATCTTTGCTATACAGTGAGGTGTTCAATCTACCATTTTCAAGTGATACCAATACGTCTAAGAAACTCATATATGTCTTCTTATAGGTTACAGTAAACTCCAAACGTGGGTGGATCGAATTGATAAATGTAGTAAAAGCCTGCAACTCTTCTATTGTACCTGTCCACAGGACGAAAATATCGTCCACATATCTAAGCCAGAGTTTCAAAAATTTATCCTAATGACTCTGGACTATAAATCTAGTCTCAATAGTCTCCATAAAAATATTGGCATAACTTGGAGCGACAGAGGACCCCATCGAGGTCTCCTGTCACTGCAAGTAATAATCTGAAGAAAACCTAAAATAGTTTTTCGTAAGAATGGCATCAATTAAGCCAAGCAGGAAGGTAACAAGTCCATTGAACAGTTTAGGGTTCTTCATGAGCTTGTCCCTGACCGCTTCCACTCCTTCACTGTAGGGAATATTCGTATATAGACTTTTAACATCAAAAGTGCACATATATGTAACGTCATTTAGATCAACTTGTTCAATCCTCTTTAAAAAATCGGCAGTCTTTAAGACAACAAGGCAATTTTTTTAACAATCTCTTGAAGAAAATTATCCACATATACTGCAATCGGTTGAAAAACAGACGCGACACCCGAAACAATCGGATGTCCGGGAGAACTTTCCAAGCATTTGTGGATTTTCGGGACCAGGCATAGAACAGGGACTCTCGGGTGTTCAACCTGTAACATTGAACAGGTATTATG
Source organism: Phyllomedusa bahiana (assembly GCA_025379985.1). Taxonomy (NCBI): domain Eukaryota; kingdom Metazoa; phylum Chordata; class Amphibia; order Anura; family Hylidae; genus Phyllomedusa; species Phyllomedusa bahiana. The sequence continues at coordinate 86,102 of JAODAL010011805.1, read as the reverse complement.
GCTGATAATTCCATTCAGTTCAGCTTCTGATAGAAAACTATCAATATCTCTCTTAATATCAAATGTTGGATCAATATAGATCTTTTTGTAAACTTTACTATCCTGTAATTGTCTCTCTGCCTCCTCAATATAACTTTCTCTATTCATAATCACAGTTGCTCCTCCCTTGTCTGCTTTCTTAATAACGATACTCTCATCTTTCTGCAGGGAAAAATTCCCATGCAGTGACTTTTTAGACAATTGCCATTTTTTAGCTACCTCATTCCTAACCAAATGCTGGAAGGTATCCAGCATCGGGCTAGAAACATACTGGTCAGGAGACTTCCGGTTCCGGCGCTGCCCTGCGGAGGTGAGCGCTCACAACTCTCCGCCGATCTTCTGCCTCAGCCCGTGCTACAATCGCTTCAGCGGCGCTAACCGGCTCTCGTGGATCGGGCAACATCCTCCTTTCTCACCCCTGACGGGTGGATGGACAGGTACGTCCTCAGAAGCTGCCAAAAGGACGAGTCCCCCCTGCCTGCCTGCACGCCACGAGGAGACCCCAATATGGCGGCGCGGCGCTTGCTGAAGACGGCGGACCCAGCGCTTCCCTCTCAGGGACCATGGCCCGCACACATACACCCTCAAACGCTCCTGCTTCAGGAGCCCCAGCTGCTCCCTCCCTGGATTACAAAGCTGTAGCCCTCGAGGTGGCCCGGCATATAGCACCTGAAGTTCAGGCTGCCATTGAAGCATCCCTGCAGGCTTCTCTGAGCCAGCTGCAGCATGATGTTCAAATGCATGGAACAAGGCTGGACGAGTTGGAGCATAAGGTTTTACAACTTGAAGCCGAAAATGACGTGCTGCACCGCAAGTTATCTTCATGCAACAAGGCACAAGCCACCCTTTATGATCGCATAGAGGACCTTGAGAATTGCTCCCGCAGGAGCAACCTCTGGGTTGTGGGTCTCTCAGAGCGTATCAAACAATCTGACCTGCAAGACCTCTGCCAATCCGGTCTACCACTGGCTTTGGGGATTAACCGCAGCTGCACCGCATTGGCCCTGAACTCCCTTCTGACAAAGGAAGAGAGGTCCGACCGCAGAGAGAGCCATGTCCCGTCATTATCAAATACCTGGACTACAACGATAAACAGGACATTCTCAAAGCTTATCGCAAAAAAAGTCCCCCCCCCGTCCTGGGAAGGGGAGAAAATCCAAATTTTTGGGACTTTTCAATGGAGGTCTCTAGGCGGGGGCGACCCTTTACAAGGTCTGTTTCCCTTTTTTTTCTCAAGAAATTCGTTTTCAACTCCTATATCCCGGGCCCCCCTGAAAGTCTCCTTCCAGATGCCCCCTCCCAAGTACTTCACACCCGAGAGACACAGAGGCGACCTTCGCTTGGGATCCCGGGTCCCCCTAACTCTCGGTCACCCTTTGAACACCGGGAACGGGTCTCATCGTCCCCCCACGGCTCTCTCCTTCTGGGGGCCCGGGCTCTTCAAGCTCCCGCCCTCTTCCGGCCCCCCAACGGTCCCGACTTGAAAATTCCCCCCAAATTTTCGGGTGATAATCTGCCGTTTCGGGACGTTTGGGGGTAACTTTTTCAAGGTGTCCTTGGGTCAGCCCCCCCCCCCCCCCCTTCCCTTTTATTGCTTTAAACCTTTCCCTACCATCAAATTGACTATGTTCCATTGTATAATGCTTGGTCTCTTGTCCAGTTTGCCCGGTTTATTGTTCCTAATTATTGTAATTTGGTTTTTGCTCCCGTTTGTTGTTTATATGGCGAGGTCACTATTAGTCAAGTTAAAAAGGCTGCGACCCTTTTTTAATTTTTCTCTGGCGAGAGTTGGGGACAAGATCAATTTTTGAATTGCGTGTTACCCTCCCCGACAGAAAAAAGAGAAGTACCCCTCCGGAAGGGAGAGTCCAATTTTAGTGACCTGGGGTCCTGGCTTTCTGCGAGCCTTGTTTTATCTTTATTTCCAACAAATTTTTACTTATTATCCGCCTCCTTGTTTCAATGCCCTCAAGATTACTTGGGATCTGAGTCAACGACCTTCCGTTGGGTCACCTCCCCTATAGCGCAATTGAACTCTAACCCCCTTCCCCCCCACCTCTTTCCTGAGAATCGCAGTGGAACTCTAAGGCTCCCGCTCCCGAAACCAACGCCAGTTCGTCCTCAAACCTGAAAAAAACCCGTTCGGGGACGTGTTCTCTTAACAAGACTCCTGTGGCCAGCCGCGATTTTTTACAATGCACAATGATTATGCGTTGATAGGTTTTGTGGGTTTTGCATTCGGATAAGGGAAGCAAGATCCTAACCTTGTGCACTGAACATTCCGGTAAAACGAGCCCTAGTTCCTCACCGCTCAGTCCTAGGCAGGCCGATTACTCCTTGAACATCTTCTAAATGGCGACCAGGGTTGTTTATGGCTGTTATGGCCCATACCCATAGAGTAAACCATTTTTCCTGATAACTTGTGGCGTGTTAATATGGCCCGCTTTCCTGAATTTCCGAGATTGGGAGAAATTCTTGAAATTTGTCATCTCAGACATTCTGGTGGAGGACCGGGTTGGTTTCCCCAGGGTCATCAGACCCATCTGGGGTCCGCCCTTCTAAATGGCCAAGGTTGAGATGTGAGATCTACTGACGTGGTAATTTTGCCCTTAGAAATTTTTGCAAAGGCGGCCAAAACCGCGGCCCCAACATTTCCTGGTAAGACATTTTCATATCGACTTATCTGGGCTTACGGCCAAAGGTTGCAGTTACTCGTAGGGGTTGTTATTTATTTGCTCATACCTCTACTTACAGACGTAAGCTATATGATGAATACAAGGAAGCATCTGAGCAGGTGAAACGGTCTTATACCAAATTCCTCACAGACAGCTCGGAGGAGGCCAGGAGGGATTGGGAACATACCAAGAGGGTCTTTGAGCTTTGCTTGGGACGGAGAGAAGAGGTTCAGAGATCTCACCTGAAATCTACCCTTTTTCGCCACGGGAATAAGGCAGGGAAACTGTTATCTAGACTACTTCAGGGCAGTTATACCCCTTCCCACATTTCGTCTATCTGCACTCCGGGAGGTCAGGTCACCTCAGACCCCTATAAAATTAACGACTCGCTTAAGGTGTTCTATGAACAGCTATATTCCCTGGGAGTGAGTCCGGAAAGTGAAGAGCCGGTAGACGGCAGGAATTTTTTGAACTCCATCCCTCTCCCTAGATTGTTCTCTGAACAGTTAGAAGATCTTAACGCTGAGATCACTACACAGGAAGTACAATTGGCCATTCGCCAACTATCTTCGGGGAAGGCTCCAGGCCCTGACGGCTTCTCCGGAGATATTTATAAAATACTAATTGAACCCCTATCCCCCTTGCTAACCAACTATTTCAACCAAATAATCAAAGACGGCGCTATTTGACCCGAATCTAAAAATGCATATATAAAAGTGATTCCCAAAAAGGGCAAAGATCCTCTTCTACCGTCTTCCTATCGGCCGATTTCACTGATTGATATGGATCAGAAACTGCTGTCCAAGATTATGGCTGACAGGCTAGCTATTTTGTTACCCACTCTCATTGGCCCAGCACAGAAAGGGTTTATCAAAGGCCGAGCAGCAGTGGGGAATCTTAGAAAAGTTTTGGCGGTGCTGAAGAGTGTGAAAGGCACCTCCCCTCCCACCGGGCACCCTGTCATGGTCGCAATAGATGCTGAAAAAGCATTCGACAATGTCCGGTGGGAGTGGTTGTGGATGGTTCTTGAGCGTATCGGGATAGGGGGTGGATTTAAAAGCCTACTGTCCGCTATCTACAGTAGCCCGACTGCACAGGTGCACACACCTGGTTTTCTTTCACAACGCTTCTCTATCCATAAGGGGACCCACCAGGGATGTCCCCTATCTCCCCTCCTGTTTGATATTGCTCTGGAACCCCTGGCACGTTTCTTGGAGGACTCAGACCTCTTTACCGGCATTTTAGTAGGTCGGAGCCAGATTAAAAGCGCTCTTTTCGCTAATGATTTACTCCTTTTTCTCTCCGACCTGGTTAATCATCTCCCAGGAATCTTCTCTTTTTTGGAGGACTTTGGCTGTTTCTCCGGATATAAGGTCAATGCCTCTAAGAGCGAGCTACTGGAAATTAGAACCTCCCTCCCAAAATCTATCTGGCAAAACTTAAATCTAGGGATTGTCCCTGCAAAATCTCATATTACTTACCTGGGAATAAAAATTGGTAGGACCCCCAGTACCATATATAATTTGAACTTTCCCCCTTTCCGACCTCCGTAGATGGCAAGGCCTCCGCCTTTCCCTGTCAGGTAGATGTCACGCAATCAAAATGGTGTGTTTTCCAAAATGTTTGTATCCCCTTCAAACCCTTCCCTTATTATTACGTCACACAGACATAAATAGGATCCATTCCTCTTTTTCCCACTTCATTTGGGCGGGAAAGAGACCCCGGATAGCTCTTACCAAGCTAATGCTCCCTATCCACGCGGGAGGCTTGAACCTCCCCAACATCCGGTTCTATAATCTGGCGTGTCTCACCAGACATGTTTTGGATTGGTGGGGGGGACTAGCAGATATTCAAATTTCGATCTCGAAAGCGAATTGATGCACCCATGGCATCTCCTGGCGTTATTACACACTAAACTCTCTCAGATTCCTCAAGAGGTTAGGAGCTCCCTTTTATTAAAAGATACGATCGCAACTTGGAAACATGTATGTAAACTCTTGCAATTACCGTATCAGATGTCAAAGACATTACCCCTATGGGAACTCCCCGACTTTCCTCAAGGCCGGGAAAACCCTATGTTTCGACTGTGGAGGGAAAAAGGTGTGACGCGTGCAGAACATATAATGCATTTAGATGAAAAAAGGTGGCTAACCCCATCTGAGTTGAGAGACAGATTCTCTCTTCCCCCAGCCCATGTATTTCCAGCATTGCAAATTCTCTCTTTCTGCAAATCTAAGTTAAGAAACCTTGTAAAGTTGTGCTCCCCTAATGGTTTTGAGTCTCTTAGGAGGTGCCACAGCTCTGCTTTCACCCTCTCAAACATTTATAGTATCCTGAGGGAGTGGGATTGGAGCAGAGGTGGGGGAACTCCGTTTGTAAAGTGGGGCCACAAGTTAGGTGACCCGGACCTCCCAGATAAAATCATCATGGGTCTTCGAAGGGTGCGGAAGGAAGTAATAAGTGAGACCTGGAGGGAAACTCATTTCAAAATATTGCACAATGCATATTATGGCTTTAACCTCCCGCCATCACGGAACTGCCCAGACAGATGGCAGTCCTGCCCCAAATGTCATGCCCCTGCTACATCCATGTGGCATGGAATTTGGGATTGCCCCTCTTCGCAAATTTATTGGGATGCCTTTATTGACTTTGCTCGTCAACATTGGCATGTTAGCCTAGCCGAGACATATGAGTTGCTGATCTTCCACTACACAAGACCTCCAGACAACACAGATTCTGGGAAATTATCCCCTGCCCCCCCGCAACCTCTTCCTAGCCTTATTCATATTGCAATACTGGTCGCTAAACGTTGCCTCCTGCTCTATTGGTTGAAACCACAGACCAACCCCCCCCCCCTTGTCTTTGCTGGTGGAAAAAACCTAATGCAATACCTGATATCTGATAAGCTAGAGGTGGAACGCCACAAAGAATTGCGCACTGAGAATTTTTTAGGCCCTTCATACTCCCACATTTCTTTACTGAGGAGATATCCTGGCTGATGTCCTCCTTCAAATACACGGGCTGGTATGCTAGGGCAGGTCTGATGGGCTCCCTGGGGCCTCTTGAACAACCTTGACTATTCCACTTGAGACATGAATCCAGAGTGGGCGCCTCTCTGGGCTCTCGCGCCTCCCTCCCCCATCTCCTGGAGATGTCTTTAGACTAACACGAATTTATTCATGTATTTATTTAGTCACTTATTTATTTAATAATTTATTCATTTTATTCATTTATTTATTTTATTCTTTTCATTTATATATTCGTTTCATACACTCACTTCTTTCATTTATCTATTTAGGCAAAATGGTTAGATACTTTTTTGGTAGTTCAATTAAGTTGACGTAGCAACTATCTTGTCAAATCCAGGAAACTGACGTCCCATGGGGTGTCGTGGAACCCATGTCCATTTCTCGTTTCCACTGTTTGTCCGAATATTGCTGGCCGCAAAATTTTACTCTGTTACTACTTTATTGTTATGTACTTTGATTTTCTTTGTCATGAAACTGAACAAAATCTAATAAAATGTGTTGAAAAAAAAAAAAAAGAAAGAAAATCATACTGGTCAAATTTACTCCTTCTGTACAGTTTTCTCGGAATTTCCCTACTACCTTCAAATTTTCCAAAATGTATTCTCAACCTAATCTTTTGGCAAAACTTATAGAAATCTGTGTAAAAATTAAACAGTGGCTGTTGCTGACATGGCACATAATTTAAAGCTTTATTAGTCACTGCATATTGAGTTTGAGTCAATGTTTTAGTTGAGATATTAACCATTAACTCCTCTACTTCTTTTTCTTTGTGATGCGTTTCCCTTTCTGTTTCGCAGAGGATCCTGTTTCCTCCGATTGTTTCCCGCTGTTTGTACCTGGGTCTGTGCTTTCTCTTAAAAAAAGGTGGTTGCACCTGGTTTCTTTTCTTAAATAATCTAAATGTCATTTGTTTATGATATGAACTTTCAGATTCCGATGACGGATTTTCAAGTTGTAATAGATCTCCACGTTATAATCTCCGATTGAAAGACCTTTCTGTAGTCCACGTATATACTTTATTCTGAAGATAATCCCTCATGTCTCTTTCAAATTTCTTTAGTTTAATTTTCATAATCTGTTCCTTTACTTTATCCATATTATTTTTAATTTGTTCTTGGATTTTATTAAAGGTCTCTTTCATAGTGTCCTTCAATTGTTTCTACCTTAACAATTTCTTCACGGACCTCCTGCATCGATATTTGTAAATGTTGCACAGTTAATAACATGAGGTCCAAAGAGTACCGATTGCAAAGCGCAAACCCTTTTTCTTGGTAGTGGGTGTCATCACATAATAAAATAGGCATCAAGGGACTTCCCACGCCTCTAGGGATTCTCTCGACTTTCAAGTACTCAGTTAGAGTGGATGCATGCAGGTGTAAGCTTAACTCTTTCCTTCTAAGCTGTTCAAGCTTTTTCTTGAAATCAACTTCAGGCATACCACCTGTGGAGTCCCAGCTCAGACCTGCTCCTTCAGCCTGCTGCAAAATCGGTAACCGCTCCTTGTCCGAGAGGACGAATCTCCCGGCCCTTTTATCAGTAATTGTGGCAACTTTTTCAAACTACATAGTTGTCTAGTTTTGTTCTAAAGTTGGTGTAACTCAGTTCATAATGTATATAATATATAGCACTTATGATCAGCAAGTCATAAACAGCAGCACAGGTCCCCACCTGTCAGTGTATCATCATAAAGTAAAAATGCCGCAGTAACAGTAAACTTCTGATTGCTTATCCACTTTATTTTCTCTTTACAAACTGCTCATATACACATTCTGGCATCACTTATGCCTGTGTAAAAAGTTCATTGACATACAATTAAATATCATAGTAGAGACATGACCTGAGATCCAACGTATAGTCCTTAGAGAGCCGCTGGAATCTCCGATATTCATATATCAGAGAGGGAGAACAATAGGCAATTGTATAGTACATTTGGACCTGAAAAGGAAGGTTACGCATCAACAATTTCTTAACACTCAAAAGAAAGGGACCTTGGCGTGGCTTGCCATGGCAGAGTGAAGAAGTGTGCTCCGCAGCTCCTCTGCTTCAACTCAGGAAATCAGGGCTACATTAAGATGGGAAAATCCACTAACAAGCGCAGGTCTGCTCCCTCGACCCCTTTGCTACTTCTCAAGAGGATATCTCCCAATATTTCGGGCACTTTTCTGCTCTTATCGGCCCCAAAGAGATGGAGGAAGATGGTGGCTGCTTCCAAGATGGTCGAGCCGAGCCTCGACCAGACCGCCCTCCATGCTGCCCTTCTACATCGAGGGACTTACCCTCCACACGCTCCGGCCGTCGTAGGGGAACATTCGAGGCCGTCCTTCAAGCGAACTCTCCGCCAGCCACGAAGTCGACGTCCTCTTCCCCAGCCGTGTCGGGGTTCTCGCCTGGGAGCCGCTGCGCCGCGGGCTCGGGGAAACCACCGCAACGGACGCCACTTCTCCTGCGTGTGAGTCTCCTGCGGACCCATCCTGCTCACTGCCTCTCCTACCAGCGGGACCAAAGGTCAGTGCCTCACTTCCTCTGCTCGTGCCTCCCGGCACTGCACTTCCCGGTGCCGAGCGATGCGCCTCAGGCCCGACTCCCTCTCCAGCTCTAGGTGCCACTTCATCTCCAGCGCTTTATCGCGCTGCACAACAGCCGGAACCGCTCTCTTCCCTGGAGACGATGGGAACACAGGGAGACATCGTACCTGGTGCAGACAGCCAAGGAGAACAGGTACCGAGCTCTGTGGGGCACCAAACGTCTGTGGCCCTGATTACAGCTTCCAGCGGCCCTCTCCCTTGGACATTTCCGGACCTTACCACCTCGGGGCCTACTCTCTCCCCCCTGAATTTGCTGCAGGAGGGCCGTCTGGGTCTAGCCTCTCTGACATCCATGGCCCATCTCTCCTGTGCAGGCTCTCCCCTGGTCCACCAGGACAGTGCTCTTGTCCCATGTGAGAGACACTATGATCTCTGCCCTCCGGGACCTTCAGGGGCCACAGTTGTTTCACCTGGTCCACAAAAGGCCTTGTCCTCCACCTTGGGGCTGCCCCCTCACACGGTGGGGAGCCCAGTCTAACAGGACCCTCACGTCTGCTTCCTTGCCTCCTCAGGGCAATTATCTCACCTCTCTCCTACTGGGCCTTCAACTCCCTTTTCCGTTGTGGACAGCAACTCCAGGGGCCCACTGGATCTGTCTCTTTTGGTGCAACTTGCACCGACTCTACCTTCTCCATTCTGGTCCACGGGCTCTTTGTGGTGCACCACGTATATGCATAGGGCCTCGGACAGTCATCTTCCGCTCCAGAAGTCCTCTTCTCACGCCATCAGTCCTTCTACCTCCTCCTCCCCCATCCAGTCTAAGGACGGAAGACTCTGGATTCAAATGATGGAGAACCTGGATTCCTATCACAGCCCTGTAAACACTCCTCCGTCATGCTCCTTGCGCACGCATTCTCTCTTATCCACCTCTCCAGCTATCAATCAAGACCATCATATGCCTTCTTGGCCTAGCACCTCCAACCAATTTGTGACACTTGCCGACCTTCAACAACTCACCTTGAATTCACCCACGAGGCAAGATATCTCTTCTATGACTGAACAACTGCTCGATGAGTGCCGGAAGGAGCTTGCTCAATTCCACTCGGACCTTTCCACAATATCTAATAAAGTAGAATCCCTTCAGCAAGCTCAAGAGTCTTCTACCACTACCTTTCAGACCTACAGGGGGTAGTTCAGCAACATGCCTCCCAACTGTTTCATCTACAACAACATCTGGGGCAACGCAACAATTTACGGATCCGGGGTCTCCCCGAAATGGTCCCTTCCTCTGATGTCTACTCGACTGTCTCTGCCATTTTAAATGACTTACTGGATCGACCCCCGAATGCCCATATTGAGCTTGACAGGGTTCACAGAGCTCTACGGCCTCCAAACCAGGATGTTCAACACCCCAGGGATGTAATTTGCCATGTTCACTTCTTTCTGCTTAAGGAAGAAATCATGAACCGGGTGCAGAAGGAACGTTCTCCTGTTTACAAAAGTACTACCTTACTACCTATGCTAAGACCTATTCTCACTGTGCTTAAGGAATGGAGAATTAGTTATAGATGGAGCTTTCCCTTCACCCTTATCGCCGCCTAGGGGAGCGCTCCTACAATATACGATCCCTGAAGATGTCCCTGCCTTCCTACAGGACCTGCAAATCTCGGAGGCGTCTCGCCCAGATTGGCCCACTCTCTCTCCTCTACTGCACAGGAAACCTCGAGACCGGCCTTCGGATGGATCTTTCTCAACAGGATCCAGTCTTCCCCCTAGGAAAGTCGTGGGCAGCTTAAACATCTTTTGATCAAAATATGTGAACCGAGATACTCAAAGTTTTTTCATGTATGATAGATAGCATAAATGATTCTTTAGGGATTTCCTTGTAATGTAGTGCCCTTTTTGCAGTAGTGTGCTGCTGGCAGTTGTGTGCGTGTGTACATGTATATATATATATATATATATATATAATATATATATATATAGTATATATATATATAATATGTGGTGTTTTGCCGCAGCCCTGCCAGTGGCACCCAGGTTTGCATATGTTTTTTTCAGAAATGTTTTTTGTGCAGAACCATACGTTATATTTGGTGTATATTGATTTTAACCTATGTGGGGAGGAAGGGGTGCCTCCACTTTGGTTTTCTGCACCCGCCCACTCTCACAGGCTGTCATAAGAAGTGCAGCTTGCAGGTCTGGTGTGTTTTATTTTTTTCTCTCTGTATAATGGAGGTCGGTTGACCCAGTGAGAGCCCTGGAATTGAGAGATAAAAGATAGTATAGGACTGCCCGATTTGAGATCACGTTGAAAGTCGTGGGCAGCTTAAACATCTTTTGATCAAAATATGTGAACCGAGAATCTCAAAGTTTTTTCCCCCTAGGAAGTCACATAACAGACGATCCCACTCCACCAAAACAAACTTGGTCTCTGGCCCTGCCCCCGCTCAGGACTCGGACGTTGCTACCTGATCTCCCCTCCCTAAGCTGGCTGCTGTTGCTGTATATCAGGGTGATCAGCCTCGAAGTCCCCCTCCAGGGGCTCCTGTGATTTACTCAGTTATACCTTTTTTGACATTTTCTGTCAGGTTACAAGCTGTTACTCCCACTCTGGTTAGCATTCATTACCATGTTCTTTCACTAATTTTCATATATTAGCCTGGTATTTTTCCTTTTCAATGCCATTTATTAAATTATTCAAAGAGCTTTCTCTGAATCATGCCTGTCTTCTACGTTCCCAACGTAGGTTTGGGACCCCCTCTTTGCCAATTTTTGGCTCGAGGGTCTCCCTGGTTCATAGACGTTAAAAGTGTTCCTCCTGCAGGGGTTCCTTCCCTCTGCCTTCCTTTGTTCCGTTGTCTTTTTCTGTACTTGTTTCTGTTGTTTCTGTCTCCCTTCCCCTTTGCCCCCCTCTTTTTTTTTTTCCTTTCTTCCCCCTCTGTCGGGCTTCGGGGATTGGCGGCGAGCAGCAGTATCCATCCCCCCTTTTTTTGTAGATTGCGGATCTTAGTATAACTTCCCTCAAAACCAAGGGCCTAAATGCCCCTATGAAACGCTCCCAAATCCTCTATCACTTTCATAAGAAACGGGTCCACATAGCTTGTTTTCAAGGGACCCATTTTAAGGCCTCTCAAGCCCCTTCCATCAAAAACAAATATTATACCAAATGGTATTGTGCTAACCATTCCCTCGCGAAGAGCAGAGGTGTTGCCATCACTCTTCACAAGTCCCTGTCATCTTAGGTGTTGGATTGTATCACTGATGCTGAAGCAAGATTTGTCATTCTGATCTTATCGATAAACAGCCAAACGATCACCGTAGCTAACGTTTATGCCCCCAACCAAGGCCAGGTGTCTTTCCTGCTAGCAGTCCTAGCTCGGGAGAGAGGGACTGTCTTTTTCTGTGGAGATTTCAACTTAACACTTGATCCCACACTAAACAATTCCTCTGGGCGATCGTCCCTCCACTATTCTGCTATCAAGTGGGTGAAGAAGGCTTTTCTTAGCTTTCAGCTCAGTGATACCTGGCGCCTACAGCACCCCTCAGACAGGGACTACAGCTTCTACTCCATGCCCCACACTACGCATAGTCGTGTTGATTATCTCCATATCTAACATGGAGCCCTCTCCTTGTTACATAATCTCCAAAAAAATGGGAATCTTGCAAGAGAACAGAGAGAGTGACTATTAATCACTATATTTACTATTTTGCCATAGGCAAACTTAAACTCTATTAGTTCTCAATCTATAAAACACTAAAACGTAACTTTTATTATGTACTTAACCTCTATACACACTATTTAAAAACCTGATTTCTAACCTCTCAATTTCTCCCTTCCTACTTCTGAAGGAATAACTCCCTTTCCATTATCAAGTCTGGTGGAACCCCACCTACTAACAGGAAAACCTTATATACACAATAAATTACTAACTCCATTAAGGGAACCCAAGCATCCTACTTGGGCAGTTATCCCTAATCTAATGGACATAAAACATATAAGGCTTCCTTGTAACACCCTCTGCAGCGGGTGATACTTTGTAGACAGAGGTGAGAAATCACAATTTAAAATGTCATGCCTGACCTACCCAACATTTTTCACCAGCTAAACTGGCTTCATCAGGGGTAAGAAGTCCGGTCACATGTGGTGTAGCTCACTTCCTTTTATATCCTCTTAGGTACACACCCTATTCAGGTGCTCACTAATTAGCCATCAGAGAATCCACAGAACCCATCCCCCCTTTTTGCTCTCCTACATGCATACTGATAATATGTACTGCCACTGCCACCATGCTCCCATAAACAACATTCCTCAGACACGTTCACCATCTCCATAGTGGGATTGCGCCCTATCTTACCATGCCGCCCGCGCCTGTGTGCTGTATTAATGGTGATATCTGCCCTGACTGTGATGGACTTCCGTCCAACTTCTCTTATATTATTGTGTCTGCGTGGCTCACCTAGAATGGACTAAATAGAATAGATGTTACATTCCACAGCATACTACCAGCTTTATCACCTCCCATGAACCCCTTCTCCTCCATGTCTGATATGCATATTCATTGTGAATACTGTACACTATCGTCTTAGTCTCTTCCCACGAACCACTTCTCCTATGTATCTAATATAAATATTTATTTTAATAAAACTATGCATATTCATTGGGAATACACACTCCATTTTACTGTACACTATTGTCTTAGTCTCTTCCCATAAACCACCTCTCCTCTGTATCTGATATACATATTCATTTTAATAAAGCTACAGGCCCTATGGTTTGACCGCCCTCCCTCCCGCAATTTCACCTCCCACCTTCCCCATTAAAGATTCCCTCTTACAGGTCACGGCTAGCCACCTAATTCATCTAAATTAAATATCCATCTAGATTCTCTGTTCGTGGTTGTTGCATACCGACATGTGATACATCTTTTGTGTCCACACTTGTGAAATCCTATGTAGCCACATATTTTGATTATTTTGGTGGGTAAAATAACTAGGGGAACCCTTAAAAAAAAGATATTCTCCGATGAGGCTAACAAAGGAACGGTCCTTTGCTACCATGTGGGAAGCATACAAGGCAATATCTAGAGGGCATTGTTTAGTTTTAGGAACACGTCTCAAAAAAGATTTTAGTGCTCTAAAAAAGCTTTTAACATTCCAATTACAGGGTTTAGAGTCTGATTTGACAATGGCTCCTACTAGAACTAAACTAAGACAGAACGTTAGTGTTACTCAAGGACAAAAAAGATATTGATGTATCCCAGACAGAGGTTTTATGAGAAGGCGAATAAAGCTCATACCCTTTTAGATAGAATGCTCAGAGAAAATACTGCTAATAGAACAATGCAATCTATAAAAGACCCAGCAGGAACTACAATTTATGCTCCAGTTTCAGTTGCCAGGTTATTTCAAATTTTGCCAAATTATATATCATTCCGGATTAGCTACTGGTAAATACAGAGGATAGACAGCGCCTATTGTCAGATTCTCTTTCCTCTTATAACCTTCCTACGCTTCCAACCAAAGCAATAGCCTCCTTAAACCTTCCTGTATCTAAGGAAGAGAACTGAGATACTATCAAGACCCTCCCCAACGGTAAATCCCCAGGGCCTGATAAACTTTATTTCAAACCTATATCCCTCAATTGAATCTGTACATAGTCGAATTATTTAATGCCTCTGTTTCTGATACTCATATACAAAATATGATGCTTTATTCCTACATTGATTGATTCTTAAATCTGGGAGGAATCCTATGGAATATGCCAATTACCACCCAATAGCTTTATTAAATGCGGATCTGAAAATCTTCACTAAAATTTTGGCTAATCAGCTGTCCATGTGGATGCCTCACTTCATTCATCAGGTCCAGGTTGGTTTTATTCCTTGTAGACAGGATAGCGATAACACTTGCCAGACAATAACCTGATTGATATTATGAATAAAACGGGAAGAGGCTCTGTTGTTGGGTTTAGATGTGGAGAAGGCCCTTGACCGTCTTAGGTGGTCATTTATGCATGAGGTCCTAAGGACCTTTGAATCTTCAGGACCTTTTTTGGTGACTATACATAACTTGTATTGTATACCTTCTGCCACTAATAAACTCCCTCATACAGCCTCTTCTCCATTAAATATAAATAATGGCACTCAGCATGGCTGTCTTTCTTCCCCTTTACTTTCTGCCTTATGCATAGAGCCTTTGGCTGTAGTTATTCCCTTAAATCCGGATATTCAGGGGACTAAGGTTAGAATTTAAACTGACATATTATAGTAATGATATTCTTTTGACTATGGTTAATCCACATATTCCCCTCCCTAGCTTGCACTCCTTTCTCCGACAATTTGGGAAATATTCAGGTTATAAGACCAACGCCTTGCCGCTTAATTTAGATGCTGCTCAGATTTCTTTGCTCCAGGCTAATTTTAACTATAGAGGGAGAGAAAATTCTCTTAAGTAATTAGATATCCACCTAATATCTTCCTATATCGACTTATATACATATAACTTTCCTGCTATGTTTGCAGAGATACAACATCTTTTGGATCATTGGACTCTTTTCCAGATCTCTTTATTTGGGCATATAACAGAATGGTGTTAAGATGACTATTCCCCCCTAGTTCATGTTCATATAACCAATCTAGTTCCTTTGCTTGCCCTTTCAGCCCGATATTCAGCGCAGCCCCGTTTGCTACATTTTTAAATGGCCTGTACGCCAATATCAGGCGCATTACAAAGCACAAGCAGCACTTGGTAATGTGCTTGATTTCAGGGGGCTTGCGGAAGGCGGGACGCACTAGAACCGTATGAAGCTATAGATTTATAGCTTTGCTACGACATTTCTAGGTGCATTACTGCTGGAACAGGTATACCACTTTCAAAGTGGAATGCCTGAGCCAGAAATGTCGTCCAAGCACTACAATGTTCCTAAATCAGGCGTATTCTATACTAATATTATACGCATGAAATTTGATGTTTAAACGCCAAATTTCATACATGCCGCCGAAAAATATCTGGAACAATTACATGAGCTTTGTTCTGTGGCTTTGCCAATGACTTTTTACTTATTCCATCTTATGTTCTCAGTAAGTTTAATGGATCACAATATGAAACTCTGATTTGATGCCAGGCTGTTTAGATTTGCAGATATTTCAGACTATTATCAGTCTAGGAAGATGCTACCATTTTCTGAGATTCAGGTGAGATTTAATTTAGCTAATATTTGGTATTATTCTTACTTGCAGGTTTTTTCAGAACTGTCTTGGGTACCGATACACTGTCAGTCCCAACAACCTTTGAAACAATTTGCAAGGCAGGAGTTTCCACCAAAGATTTGATCATGGCTATTTATCAGCTATAAATTGCTTCTCCCTCCAATTTTTAATATGTATGCATGCATATAAGAGCTATCTAGGAACTTCTCTATCCCCTCCGACAGTCTGTTTGGAAGAATGCCTCTCGTTCTTCTCTTTCGATGATATACAGAGAGAATCATTGAAATCTGCTGCAATGACCCAGGTACTGCGTTCACCAGACATCAACACAATTTCTATCCACTCCTCACGTGTTAACCTCTGCAACATGTCAATGGCTGTAAACAAAGAGCAACTTGTAAATAACTCATGAAAGAATAAAGTAACGTTAAAACCAAGCACACCATTGATGTGTTGCATGACCCTCTTCCCATTGAAAAAAATAAAGTTGGATCCAAAATGGCCGATAGGATGATATTAAAAACATGCAAAAATTTATTTAGAAGTATTTTAAAAAAATATGTGCACAAACTTGCAAACATATGCAAAAATAGCAGTAAATAGTGACAGCCAATATGACATGGAGTAAAACAATGCACTAACCCGTTTCGGGCAAATGCATAGTGCCCTTACTCATAGCGATACAGAATAGGACTGACCTTGTACATATATATATATATATATGTATAAATGTTTAACTTACAATGAATACATGACCAATTAAATTGCAAAGCCTAATTATATAGTAATGTCTTACCAGCTGAATACATGTGTGAAGCCCGCCAAGCTAGTAGCGTTCCAGAAACCGAAACCAATAATGACGAGCATGCGCATAACAATTTGTATGTACATTATGGGCAAGAAGGGCTGCGCAGCCACACTGGCTGTATCAAATCTAGATATGGATATATACAATGTAAAACAAAGATGTAACCAATGTTAAATGTAGGTACAAATACAGGTCTTCGAAATTCTCTGATGGTTTTGCCTATATATCCTGTCTACAAGGAATAAAACCAGCATGTTGCCTTGTAGATGACACCTCGTGATTTGCCATTCATAAAATGGTAAATGGCAAATTGCTTGCTCAAAACTTGACTGTGAAAGAATTTTCCTACTTCAACAAAGGGAAAGCTACACAACCACTACATTTGTAACACTCCAATGGGCGTTGACTTAGCCACATAAAAGTATTCTTAGGGGGATCAAAGTGACTGTGCACCAATTTATCACGGAAATTTTTCCCTCTTCCGTAAGTAATACGAGGATATTCACCAATAACTGCTGAAAGATCTGGATCAAGTTTGAGGATACACCAATTCCTAGTGATAATATCCCTAACTGTTTTAGCTGCACCATCAAAATCACCTATCAGCCCTAAAGACTGGAGAATCTAAGTTATCTGAAAGTTTCTTAGAAGTTAAAAGAGAATCTCTAGATGACAACATAGCCTTCCTATATGAGTCTCTCAAGACTCTATCTTGGTACCCTCTCTCTTGGAATCACCTCTCTTTACACAGGATCTAACATATTTTCAGGAAAATAAAGTTTATGTTTTTTTAGGAGATAAAACTGCTAGAAAGGAGCTTGAGGCAGACCTTTCTTCCACTGAGACGGATCTTTCTGACACTGATAGAACCAGTGTTGGGCGTACCTTTAAGACGAAGCCTAGAGGTAGGGGGAGAGGTGGTAGGGGTAGAGAAGGTAGTTCGAAGAGGGGTAAGGACTCTCATCATTTTTTAGATGAAGCTGCGGATTACCCTCTCAGAAATCGGAATCCCACTGCTACTCCAATCTCTCGACATATCAATACATTTCATGATGGCGAACCTAAGAGAATTAAGTTTATGGCTATTGATTGTCATTTTTCCAAGTAGGGGAGAGGATTGGGACAAAAAACGGTTACAGCGGGAATCCTTTTCAATTTACAAGCTTAAAGGGGTTGTCTCACTATAGGTTTTCAGCCTACCTCAGTGTGTCTGGAAACCATGGGTTTTTTTTTAAATTCGGGGGCTGCTTTTTGGGCTGCCTCTTCTCCTCCCCCTTCCCTCCTCCCTGCAGCTACACATCACCCTGGTTTTTTGCCCCATTCTAACTCTCAGTAAATTCAAAACCTTAGCTTGGATCAGGGTTAAAACTCAAACTACATAAAGAGTTTATTTGCCCTATGGCCCCCTGCGAAAGTTGTCCCCTCATCCACACCTACAGTGGATAAAGAAGTAATAAATTTTAAACTGTGCCTGCCCAAATCATGGAAATCCAGAGTACGGGAACGCACACAGCAGCCCTGCAGTAACTTCTAAAAACACCAGGAAAGGGCGAGGGGTTTTCTCCCAAATTTTTAACCCCCTGTGTGTGCCTCCCCGGATTCTGCACTTACTGCTGAATCAGCTGCACGGGCACCCGAAGTTGTGGAGTTTTGTATCAAAAAAAGGGCAGAGCAGGAGGATGTAAGTGTTCCTACAAATCCCCACAACATCTCAAGAAAACAACAAACACCTTTTTCTGTGTTGTCCTCCCATCAAAACCCAGACACGGGGCAGAAGTGTTTTTAACTATAATAAAACAGCAACGGGGAGGGATTTTAACCGCAAATGCCCCCCGATCTGTTTCTTAGAAAAAAGGTCAAAGCTCCCCCAGACACATAAAGATTTATATTAACACACTTCACTGCGCACATGGGAACTGACCACAATCAGCCTCACCTCTGCTCTCCTCAATCTGTTTAAGAGCGGGGGGGAGCGGGCCCACACCAGGGTTAATCCGGGCACACGGGCACACAAAGCGGGGGTAGAGCCCTCCCCCCCCCTTCCCCTACAAAAAACACCCAAATTTGGGCCTCAAAACGGGGCAGGGGGGGGCTCTGTGTTAAAAACCATCTTTTTAAAGCGTTTGACATCCCCAGCACTGACACCCGTGAGTGAAAAATCAAAAAGGCGGGGGCCCATGGGTGATTTGAGGAGGGGTTTTGAAAAATTTTTCCAACTCCCCGGGGGGATAACAAAAAAATCAGTAGGACATTTGTAATGAACATATATTGCAAAGCTGCTTGTTTTTTAAAGATCTTTTAATTAAACCCCAATCATTGTAGCAAGACAACCCCATCTAAGACAGTGTCCTCAAAGGGCCTGAACGAGTATTTCAGTTTCTCTTGCTATATTTAATTTGGTTTAATTTCATATTGTTTAGTTTCTTATTCATTGAATATTTTGTTTGTATTTTCCCCCTTTTTTTCATTTTCTCATTAATCACTAACCTTCTCCCCCCCTTTTTCCCTTTCCCAGTATTCTTTCCTTTGAGGTGGTATGTCAGATACAATTGCATTTTCTATCTGTATTTCTTATGTCTTGGTTTTTCTATTGTAACTGTCAAATAATACTCTATTTACTACCTGTGATCTTTTTCATACCTCTAACACGAGTATGTTGATAGTAGTGGCCGCTACGCTGTGATGTTTACCATGGTTGCTGTGGCTACAGCTTTGCTGGCCCATGTGGGCGGGCTTAGCGCTGAAACAGGAAGTTGGGGCCGCATATTTCCTGTACACAGCCGCACATGCTTCCGGCGTAGCTTGCGGCTTGGTAGACATTCCTCATGCTCTGAGACCTCATCATAGGTATCGTATGGCGCCTACACAGGGATTAGTCTTAACATGGACTTTCCTGGTTTTGCTTATATAATGTTAAACAGGTATTGCATTATGCATATTTGGGGGAGTATCGTCCTGGACTTCCTTTATGAATGTGGCATTATTTCGCCATAAACCTGTTATTGGACCTTATCATAGGTATTGTATTTTTGAGTTAGTCTTATCTTGGACTTCTCTTTAACCTGTTATTATATTTATACTACTGTTTTGACAGATTTCATATCTATTTTTCTGTGGTACGTTTGTTATGCCAAACTTTTCCCCTGATGAGTGTAGGCACACCGAAACATGTTGGGATTTTTTTTGGTACTATTTGTCTTTAAAGGCACCATTTTAATGTAGGTATTAGTGTGTATTAGGGACAGGTTCCCAGGCAGGGTCGTCCTTTTTGGGACGATCACTCTGCTATTCACCTTACAGGTTGTTTATATAGGTTAAGTAGGGCTTAATAGGGACCTTGCTATGTTGTGCCAGTATTGGCTGCATATTTTTGCACTTTTGTGAGGATTTTTTTGACATTTTTTAATTATTTATTAAAAGTTATGTTTTAGTCATATACCCTTTTTTGGTTTGTTTATTCTTATAATTTGTGTAGTTTTGGGATTTATATTAGACATTTTTTGCCCCTGATTTGTATGTTCTTGGTATTTGAGTAAAATCAAGTAAAAACCCGATAGTTGACCCACTAAAAAAGCCAACATCTATGCGGTTCCAAATTAGCACAGAGACTCCAGTGTTATAAGAAAAAGGTAAAAATACCGTATTTATTGGTCGAAGTTAAGCGTTACGTGCAAAATCACACTTCCTCAGACTTCATCTGGTATTTAATTAAAATACAGTTAAAAAAAAAAAAAAAAAGACCCACATGTTTTCCATCTACTCTCTTGTGTGCGTCCTGAAGGAAGAGAACTACCGACAATTTTTTGAAGTTGGAAGACTGCGTGAGAATGCTTGGTGGCCATTGGCCCTGGAAGGAATCGCAGTTTATGTGGCCTCGCCAACAGCTGAAGTGGACATCTGTTGTCATGATCTGAGGTGAAGTCTGATGCCATGGAAGACCACTTTTTAGATTGGCTGAAATTAACCACCACTGGAGTGCATCAAGCGTATCTACAGAAAAGGCAAATTTCCCACTGTGTGGTTCCAGAACTTTAATAATCTGATGTTGTAATGGCAGGGAATATATCTGGGCCCAGGGAACCACTGGAATTGTGGCAGTGAACAGCCCTATGAGCAACATTGCCTCTCTGAGGGAAAGGACTGGATTGTGGAGGATTGAGAGGATTCTTTGATAAAGGACATCTTTTTTTCTTGGTAGAAAGGATTTTTGGGTTGTGGAGTCTAGGAGAATTCCCAACAATTTTCTGGATTGGGCTGGAACAGGAGAACACTTTTCTAAGTTTACCATCCACCTGAGCAGCTCGAGGATTCGTAGAGTTCTGGAAACCAACACCTAACACAGGACACGAGAGTCTGCAATTAGGATGAAGTCGTCCAGGTATGGTATGAAGATTCCCTGAGATTCTTGAATGCGAGACGCCATTTCTGCGACTAGTTTGGTGAAAACCTTTGGAGCAACAGAAATGCCGAATGGTAGAGCCTGGTACTGAAGGTGGATGGTTTGTTCTTGAATTTGTTCTTGAACCTGGACTGTCACCCTCAAGAATTTTTTATCCTGCCGATCGGTGGGGACATGATGTTACATACACTTTAAATCTATTGTGGCCATGAAGCAGTGTTTAAACAGAAGATTTATGGCGGATCTGCATTTTGAATTTTTGGCAAGAACATTTGTACTGCTAGAGCCATCTTTTTGTTTACTATAAAGAGTGGAGTGGAGCCACTGCCCTAACTTTTCCTTTGGAACAGGAGTTAACACTGCTTTCCCTATCAGCGAATACACTTCCAATTCCAGAACCGATTGTTTTGTCCTGGCCCTGTGGAGAAATAACCACAGTCTCCCTTCCCCCCTTAGGACCATTATTGGGCCCAAAAGTCAGCAGGTTAAACAGGAAGCCATGAGATCTAATGGAAGTTCTATGTCTCCTATCCCCTTGCCTGATTTTTCGACCTCAAAAGAACTTCCTGGGGGTTACAAGTTTTGAGCTCCCCATTCTGATTGAAGAAAACACCTTTTTCTGATTGCATGCCTTCTACAAAAGATTATCCAGAACTTGACCAAAGAGAAACTAGCCTTCACGCGAGATGGAACATTGGCAGCTTTTGGAGCAGACACTCCCTGACCAGGATTTTAATCAGAGTGCGCAAGTCGCTGAATTTAAAAGGACCGCAGACTTTGTGGATACTCTTAGGGCATCAGTGGAGGAAAAAGCTTTCTTTAGCATTAGTAGAGATGAGAAGATCACATCCTTGGAGGTTTTAACCTGGGTATGTTCCTCCAGTTGGTTTATTCGTACCATGAGGGAACATACAACACAAGTATAGGCCACATTAGGCTTAAAACTGGCTGATGTGGCTTTCCAGGTCTTCTTTAAAAGGCTATAAAAATTTTGATCCACAGGGTTCTTCAGACTACCTGCATCCTCAAATGGGAGCAAGGCTCTATGGGACACCTTAGAGATAGGGATGTCCAACTTAGGAGCTTTATCACAGGTCTTAGTTTCCTGAAGATCAAAAAGGTATTTTCTTTTAACCGATCTGGACATGAATCCATTCTAAACTGGATTTTTTCACTCTCTCATGGAAACAGCATACCGCTACAGTGGGATAATCACACCGACCAGTGGACCCACTCCCTCCTGCTCACATCGCCATAGTCTATTCGAACACTGATCTCAGTGCCAATGTCTGTCCAGCCACACCACCAACCAGCAGGATAGCAGGCTACCAGCAGCATAAGGTACTACCTGCCCAGAAGGTAGCCCCTGGCTTCTTCAGGATACTTAACAGCATCCACTTCTCTCTGTTTCTAACACAGGAAAGCTTACTGAGGTAGTTGGAGGATGAGTCTCCTTTGATCCTCAGGTTTCCTGTCCTTAGAGGCGGAGCTCCTCTCTCAGGTGGTGCTGTCGTAGTAAAGGGGTAACTATTATTTGATCTCTTTTTTTGTCTATACACAAGTGCAGGCGGCAAAGTCAGAAAAGGTTTATTAAAATTTATAGATTGGCGTTTTCATTTGATCATGTCTTGATATGCATCTCACACTGAACGTTCTTGCAGCATATGCAGAAACATGGAAATTGTGCAGCTGCAGGATGGGAAAGCTGAATGACAGCTGAAATCTCCAGTGTGAAAGTGGAGACAATTTACTACTGCTCCTGCCTTCCAAAGAACTATATACAAGGCGCTAAATGAGCACTGTTTATTACCTTTTTAAATTATAAAAAATGTATCCCTCCATCCTTCCTGTGTCTATAAAGAGGTATTTGGGTTTGATCACACAATTGATTTTAAAGTGGCATGTGATGCAGATTCTACATCAAAATCCATGTGCAATCCATCTTCCGTTCACTTGATTATGCAATCTGCACTGTAGTTTATGCTGTGAGCTACAGTGCAAATTTTCTTTTTTAATCAAAATACAAATACATATAACGAAGCAGGTTTTAAGAAGTGATATTATTTGTGCCATTAATATTCTCCTAGTTTTTCTGCCTCTGCAAAGTAAAAAATCCGAGGTATAGCCTTGGATTTCTGTTGAGGATTCCACATAAGATTTTTCCAAGAGTAAAAAACCCAAGTGTGAACATACCCTTAACGACTTTGGACGTATGCATACGTTCAGGTCGTTTGGGGGTTAACACACCTGGATGTATGTTACAGCTGACATCCCGCAGCTTCGACCCGACCGGAAATCACTCCGAGGGTCTGTGGGCATGGCCAGGCATGGTGACTGATGGTTGCCATAGAGACCAATACAGAGCAGTTCTGCTCTGTATTGCTCTCTATTGTGTGAGTGATCTGAGTATACGGGGAAAAGTATAACACAAACACAAAAAGTAGAATAAAAACATATACACCACCCTTTTCCCCTTTAAAGCGCCAATATCCTCAAAAAAGATTAAAAAAAAAAAGTACACATATTTGGTATCGCCATGTGCGGAACGACCTACCCTATAAATCTGTCATGTTAATTAACCTGCACAGTGAATGCCGTAAACAAAAAACCCACTGTTAAAGAATTACAATTTTTCTTCAACCAGCAGCACATAAAATGCAATAAAAAGTGATCAAAAATTCATATAAAAGTCAAAGTGGTGCCAATTAAAAGGTCAGATCATCCTGCACAAAAAAGTCCTTACACAGCTCTGTATACGGAGAAATAAAAAAGGTAGGGCTATCAGAATATAGCGATGCATAAATATTGTTTTACACAATAAAACCCTCTTTTTTTCTTTTTAAAAAAGCAATATAATTGCCAAAAAAATTGCGCAACAATCTTTGGGGGTGTTTTTTTTTCCAGGATTCTTTGTAAAAATTAAACATTTAAGCTAAAATTGCAGATTGTTGGAAAAATAATAACATTTTGGATTTTTACAGCCTAACACTAAAAAAATTAGTGAAACACCTGCGTGGGCGATATATTCACTGCACCCCTGCATATATTCCTTAAGAGGTGTAGTTTCCAAAGTGGGGTCTTTTTAGGGGTATTTATTAAATTTTAGCACCTTAGGGTGCCCGCAAGCTTGAAATGGCGCCTAAATAACATTGTATTGAAAATGAGACCCTGAAGTCCAGTAGGTGCTCCTCCTATTCTGAGGCTTATAGTTGAGCCAAATAGTGCACTAGGGCCACATATGGGATATCTGTAAAAACGTCAGAATCTGGGGAATCAATATTAAGTTGCATTTCCCTGATCACATCAACCGAGTTCCAGTGAATAATGGATACAAATTGAAAATCTGCAAAAAAAAAAGTGAAATTTTGAAATTTCAACCTGCACTTTTGCTTTAATTTGTTTAAAACGCTAATGGTTAATAAACTTCATAAATGCTGTTTTGAATACTTTAAGAGGTCTAGTTTCTTAGATGGAGTAATTTATGGGGGTATCTACATACAGGCCAATCAAAGCCATGACAGAAATGGGCTGATCTTTAAAAATATCACTATTGCAAATTTTCTTGAAAAAGTGAAAAATTACTACACATTTTTTAAACCCCCTAATGTCATAGAAAATAAAATTAAAAAAAAACAACGCCATACTACAGTGGACATATGGTAGGTGCTAGTTATAAACTATTTTGTAGTGTTTTGGATGCAGAAAATTTAGAACTTTGAAAATGACAACAGTTTTCCAAAATTTCTATGAAATTTTTATATTTTTCACAAACGGACTCTATGGACCAAAATGTCTTACTAACTTAAAGCACAATGTGTCAAGAGAAAACAATCTCTTAAATCACATGGATAGGTAAAAGGATCAAAAAGTTATTCTCACATAATGTGACATGTCAGATTTAAAAAATAGGGGTGTGTCAGGAAGGCCAAAACTGGCTGGGTCCTTAAGGGGTTAATAAGTAAGGCATATTTAATTGTGAGAATATGCTTAACATAAAAAGTCACGTACCAGGGAAGGCATAAAAAAGTTCCTGGACTGAAATCTAATGGACATAAATTCACAGGTAATAAATATATGAAGGGTGTGTCTAAACATTATGACCACCACTGATCACAAAAAGAGTGGTCACAAATACCCATCTAAATAGAGTGCAGGTCGCATGCCACTCCACTCTATGTCTCTAAGACTGCCGATGAGAAGCCGTACACTGTACTTGGCTATGTCCATTTATACATGGAGAGGCAGTTTATATACACAAACTATACTATATTCAAATGAAGAATTGGATCTCCCATTCTAGTAAGGATACATTTATTATCTATCCTGTAATGCCCAAATCCAAAGCACAACACAGTCTTCTGAAAAAAAAATGCTAAGTACATTTGAAACGGGGAAATCATAATATTTTGCACACAAGCATGTATTTCCTTTTTTTATTATGAAATGCAATACAATGGATTTTGTGCCATAAACTTGGCACACATATATATTTATATAAAAAATACAAAAAAAAAAATCACTGCCTCTCTCCGGTTAAACATATTTTCTTTCGACACAGTGTTAGGTGGTTGTCTGTCCTATACTTGCCAGTTTTCAGACCAATACTGTACAACCCTCTCTAAAACATTCAATTAAATGAGTAACTAACTGCAAAAATGCAAATGGTAGAGGTAGTAAGAGCAGCACTGCATACTCTTTTAAACATTTTTCCAATTAAACAGTTGTGTGTCCCAGTAAACCTTCCTTTGTTATTTTTAACATTTATTACTTTTTACGTCTCAGTTTGGGTTTTTTCACAGGTCGCAGGTAAGGATTGTCTATCAGTGTCTCCTCACCACCTTTCATTGAATTCTGCTGCAGAACTGATGAATTTTCCTTTTCAGCACCAGAATCATCCTGACAGGTAAAACAAAAACAAATATTAGTACAGTGAATGAGTAAAACAAGAGGGACAAATAAAAAAAGAAATATTCTTCAATATCCTACCCCCGTTAACTTCAAATTATGTACTCCGGAGTCTCTGCTGTCAGTAGCCCTTATGTAATTCAGGTGTCCACACTGTATCTAGACAGGTGTGTAGATCCAAAGTGGTTACTGTACCTTAACTTGTTGTAATGCATTTGCAGAAAATATGTTTTAGGAAATCTGAATAGGTATTAATCGTTCCACCACCCATACACTTTTTACACTTTTGTCATACACAAACAAAACCTAAATACTGTATAAGAAAGACAGACATTACATTCTTAAATATAAATATTTCCAGAAAATTGCCACCCAGATCTTTATCTTTATGGCAAAGCAGTTTAGCCTGTTAATTCATGTTTGTGACTAAAAAGTTTAACCTAAGCAGACCTGGAAATGGGCAATGCTTTCTAAAAAAAAAAAAAAAAAATTGTCAAGATTCATACAGTTCACTTATACCTATGTTTATAAACCGAGATCTTCACATCACCAGAACTGAAAAGCCAAAAACCTACGTGGTCCAAAACCTAGAAAACATTTCACTTGGACTAGGCAAAGAGGGAAATGAAATTTGTAATTATTCATCTGTTAATCTGCTTAGTAAAAAGAAAAAAAAAAAAAAAAAAAGGGAGACTCCCTAAATGGGACAATTAGGGTATGTTCACACGGCTTATTTTGGCGCAAATTTTGCAGCGTATTGCGCGTTACATGCGGCGAAATGCTGTGCGTCAGTTACGGTAATCCATAGCACTCAGAGAGCTATGGGTTACAGCCTCTTATTCACTACAATACGATCGCCGGGGGAGAAAAGTGAATACGCGCCGCTGACAATGAATGTCTATGTGGACGGTGCCCAACCCCCACCCACCCTCACCCGAGCTTTGGATAGACATGCTGATCAGTGCGTCGCTCCAAAACACCCGGCGTATTGCGGCGCGTACCGCGCCGCAATACACCGTGTGAACATTCCCTTTGGGTACGTTGTTCACACGGAGTAATCGCGGGGTGTATTTTGGCACGTAATTGCGCTGCAATACGGCCTGTAATTATGGTAATATGGTATTATGCGCGACGGGGAAAACAATTGACATGTCAAAATGTTGCAAAAACTTCTGAAAGATTTAAGATGATCTTTATTACTTAATAAAGATTAAATAAATCGCAACCAGAAAATGTATGTCTTAGGATGTAAAAAGATTAAAGATATGAAAAAATAATCAGCATACATTCAAGATCCCAATGATTGAGGTAAAAAAAAAAAACACACAAAACCAAAAAAGTTGGGTAAAACACACCAAAAAATAAATATGTAGGTGAAAAAACACAGACATAATCTAAATCTCCATATACTGCACATACCCCGTGAAGATGCATAGAGAGGTTTTCATTATCGGTCTGATCATCCTGCTCAGATGAGTCGGTTTCTTCAACCTGCTGCAGTTCTAACTCTGATGGAGGAGTGCATTCAGATATGGAATGGACATAGGACGAGCAGCAATCACTGGGGGTATAATAAAAAGCAAACATAAGAGAATCGATCACAGGATTATTTAGAAAGGTTATTCCAGCCTATAACATGTATCCGATAGTTGGTGATTGATATTAAAATAGGTAAAGACAGAACTCCATTACAGACACATCGCGCATGCAACTCATGGGTCCCTATCTTGTGGACAGGTGAATAAAGGCATTAGCTGCATTAAGCTTCAACACACAGATGATAATACACTATGAAAACATGACAATAAGATGGACTGAAGAGAAAAAAAAAAAAGTTAATACTAAAACAATGTCTTACATGGAAAAGTGCTTGTATCATCTTTGAAAAGACTCTGAGTCTCGCCTGTCTTGGCCATGAAACGGGTAAGTGCCCGCTCCACGTCTCTACGTTGAGATGCCGCTTTTTCTCTTAGGACTTGGTAATCAGCAACTGGCTCACGGCAGGTCTTCCAAAAAAATACAATATAATTAAATTAGCTTAAAGAAAATCTGAACAACACAGTCCATCCTAAATTTAAGAAAAAAAAAAAAAAGAGATAGTAACTTATTTAATTCATATACATTTATTTTTAAACATTTCTGCTTTCCTTGTAAAAAGCCCCTCTTGACAGTCAGTTTCAATGGTATCAGAGAAGACCAGCAATTTTGTGATCTGTGGGTTATGCTTTAAGTAAAATACAGGTCCTGTGCCTTTCCAAGCAGTCCCCAGGGTACGAAAGAGGGACTGTAGGTTAGTTCTTACAATAATAACTTTTTATTGAACCAATATTTCAACTTTAAACACATAACAAAACATACGTAAGCATGAAGGGAATGAGCACTACAGTGTAAATACATGAGCCAAGTCTAAAAACGAGAAGTCGCCATGTAGACCCTCCATAATATGACCAATATCAACAAATCAGACAGAGAGACATAGTGTGTTTTCATGATAAGGCTATGTCTACACTGCAGTGGACAAAAAACGACCTGAAAACGAATTACTAAAAACGTTCATGAAAAGTTTTCTGTCCACTGCCTGTCAAAAGCAGCTGAAAAAAAAGGCCGTTTTGTGCCACGATTTGGCGCGTCTTTTGGCACGTTTTTTGCTTGTCTTTAAGCCTGTTTTTTAATGTATGCATAAATTAAGAGACAAACAGTTGTTAGCCAGCCTTAACTTATATCAAAACTGCCATGCACGGATGTACAGTCCCAAGTCACAGCACCACATGTATACGAAGTAGAATATCCAGCACGCAAGTTGATTGGCCATAAAACGTATCAAAATTTATTAGAAGACATGTTTAAAAAGATTTTTTCAAAAATCACTCACCAGTCTGGACAGTACAGTGGTCAATTACCAATATGCATAGTGGAGCACATTATACGCTAACGCGTTTCGGGCTTAACACATAAGGGCCCTTACTCATAGCGATGTCAATTGCTAAATGAATAGTTATATTTATACAGAAAGGAGAATTGATAATTAATCAACCCATGTGAAACAAATATACAAACAATTCTCAATCTTACCTGAGTCTCCATTGCAGAGCTGTGCAAACGCCAAGTCGGCGTGCTGCATGTACCGGAAACAAAACTAGTTCCGGTCATGCGCATTGCCTGAGAGGGACAAAACTGGCAAAGGAAAGCCTGGCAGGCCGACGCATGCGCATAGCCGCCATCGCCAGAAAAGTACATTGCGCGGAAACCACAGGTCCGACGAAAATGTACAATGCCCAAACAAACACAGGTCTGCAATGGGGATCACAAAACATAAACAGAAATACATCATAATTCAGACCATTAACATGATTCCTGTAACCTAAAAGGATTTGATATCAGTGCCAACTACCTTAGCAATTTAAATAAGAATAAATGAATACATGTGTACATATAAATATATAATGCTGGTAATATAGTTAGCATTGAAATAAAAGCTTCACTGAAACTGCTCTGCTTATTGAACGTAACGAAAAATATAAGTGTTAATAATGAAACATAATTTCCCTGCGCAGATTTAAGCCTTTTGGAACTAGTGTATTTAATACTGTTATCCAATAGGCTTCTCTATCTCTAAGATGACTTTCAGTATCTCCACCTCTATGGGAACGGACACATTTTTCAATACCGAAGATTTTCAACATACTGAAATTACAGTTATGATCTTGTATGAAATGTCTAGCTAAATTTGATTTATTTCTAAGTGATGTAGTATTAATATCATTAATGTGCTCCAGGAAGCGTGTTTTTAGTTTCCTAATTGTACTCCCTATGTACATTAAATTGCATGTTTGACATATAGCCCCATATACAATATGGTGGGAGTTACAGTTGATGTAATTCTTAATAGAAAAAGTTCTGGAGCCATCTGAACTATGAAATTCTTTGCATTGTAAAACATATTTGCATGTGCGGCAAGGATTTGTGCCGCAACCATAAAATCCCCTCCAGTTTAACCAAATATTATGTTTGGGTTTTACATGAACCATATTTGAAGTCAAGGAGTCTCCCAAAGTTTTAGCTCTGCGGGATACCACTCGATGACCGTTTGTCAAAATATTATGTAAGATGTCATCCTCATGTAAAATAGGCAAATACTTATTTACAATATTCTTAATGAGGTGAAATTGTTTACTATGGTCTAATACTAGAGTGGGGTAGTTGCGTTGGGAAACAGACATTGTCTGATCTTTAGCTTTTAGTAGATCTTTCCTTTCTCTCATAAGGGCTTTGTGACGTGCTCCCCTTAATATATCAATTGAATAACATCGTGCTAATAGCCTTTCCTGAATGTTATTAGCTTCTTTATGGAAAGCTTCCAATGTACTGCAATTGCGTCTCTCCCGAAGAAATTCGCCCCCTGGGACTATTTAGTAAATTACATATTTATTTCCCAATGGGGCAAAATTTTGCCCCCAGAACTCCTCTGATTGAGAAAAAATTATTGTAAAAAGGAAATAATTTGGATTAAAAAACTTTGGGAAATATTTTAAATCACCGGGCTTTTTATCCCATGCTAGTAACGGGGTTGACCCCTTTTTTTCAAAACCTAATTTTTCGGGGAAAATTACAAGGTGTTGAAAGAAACCCCAAATTGGTACCAAGGGGGGCCCAAAGTCCCAAAAAAAAATTTTTTCCCCCAATTGACCCCCAACCATAGCCGACCTTGATACAAGGGGAGGTTCCCAGTTTCAGTTGTTGGAAAATTTGACCCAAAATTAAAATTTCGCAGGAAATGGGGCCAAAGACCGGCAATTTTTTTCAATTTTCCCTACTGTCCAATTTGTGAGTTGAGAAAATTGGAGAAAAGTTTTCCCTGTTTTAGCTGGGGAAAAGTGGACCTTGGGGTCTTTTGGGAAAATGCCTCAAAAGTTAATATGTTTTTAGGAGATGTTTGCCTATTGGTTTTAAAAGGGGGTATTTTGGAAAATTTGTTTTACCCTAAATTTGCCCTTTCCCCTTTCCCTCAAAAAGGGTTTCCCCAAAAAGGGGCTCGCTCCGGGATTTTTTTCTTTTTGGAATTCTTGTAAAACCCTAAGATGGGGTTTTGGGGTTGGGGAAAATCCAGGGTTTCGCGTTTTGAAAACTCAAAAAAGCCCTTTTTGGGACCAAAACCATGCCGTTCAAAGGATAAAATCCCCTTTTTTCCAAAAAAATATGAACCTCTTTAATCAGGAGATTGTCTTACCTTTCAACAGGGAAATGCATGAGTTTCCCCCCATGTGATTCCCTAAAGAAAATTTTGTTGAACGAGCTTTTGGAAGGTGTAAAAAATGGCCCCGGTGATTAGTTAATTAGAAGTTGAATTTTTTTCTGTATTTTGAAAAATGATAGCGTATGCCCTTATGCCACTATTGGGGGTCACTGGTGTAGAGTTTTTCAAACCCAGTGTAATCCATTTAAATTATTTGCCAATTTTATGTTAAAAGTTTTTGGGCATCTTTGTTCCTAAAAATCCTTGTAATTTTTGTACATAGGGTGAAGAAGGTTTACCCAACTACTTAATCTTTTGAATAGGAAAAAAACATAGGTCTCTTGGTGGAACATGGCTGTTTGTGTATTTTGGGCAAACCGTGGTCCGGATTTTTGGATTCTCAATTTTTATATAGTCAGCCTGTTTACGGTTCAAAGTACCAAGGTGTACTCCCTCCTCAACTAAGTTATGCAATTTGGGTTTTTAAACTTTTTGTGGATCAGAATTAATTTAGATGGTTGAATGTCTGTAGGAGAGGAAATGTAGTCACAGTAGTCAGCTTTGTTTAATGCTACAATGGTACCGCCCTTATCGGCCATTTTTATTTCGATTGACTCTGTGGTTTCCAGCTCTCTTAAAGCAATTTTCTGAGAGGGTTTAAGATTAAAAGGAGATCCCCTTGTGGTATAGTTATACAAAGATCTAAGTTCCTTTTCTACCAACATTTGAAACTTATCCATTGATTCAGTTCTTGAGTGAATTGGATAAATTAAGCCATTGGATGCAACTCCACCTTACAAAAGGGTAAATAAAGCACCTCTTTGCATGTACATGTGATCTTGTCTCTTGTCATTTACAGATTTTGGTGCTAAAATCTGCATTTTTACGAATTTTGGCACTAATTAAGTTATTTTTGTGTTTGTCGCCAAAAATAAGTTTTTTTTTCGGTTTTTTGGGGCCCAAAATCTGCTTTTTAAGGATTTTGGGCTAATTTTTAAAATTTTAAGTTTTGTCGCAAAAATATTTTTTTTTAGATTTTGGGTTTTAAAATCCTTTTTTTTTTTTTTTTTGGATTTTGTGTAAAAACCTTTCTTAACTACTTTTGGGGCTAATAGGTTATCCGCTTTGACCCAAAAAAAAATTTTTTTTTTTACAGATTTTTGGTGCAAAATACTTTTCTTAACTATTTTTAATTACTTTTTAAATTTAACTAATTAAAATTAGGAAAGGATTTTAGCCCAAAATCGTAAAAAAAAAAATTAAAAAAAAAAAAAATTTTTTTGGTCAGAAGGAGCTAATTTTTTAGGTCCCAAAAAATGTAAGAAAAATATTTTAGTGCAAAAATCCGTAAAAAAAAAAAAAGGGTTTTACGCCCAAAAACCCTTTAAAAAATTTTTTTAGCGAAAAAAATATGATTGCGCAAAAAAAAGTTAGCGCCAAAGCATGATATTTTTTTCAAAAGGTACAAAAAAGGACAC
Organism: Phyllomedusa bahiana; assembly: GCA_025379985.1. Taxonomy (NCBI): domain Eukaryota; kingdom Metazoa; phylum Chordata; class Amphibia; order Anura; family Hylidae; genus Phyllomedusa; species Phyllomedusa bahiana. The sequence goes on along the minus strand of JAODAL010011805.1, from coordinate 53,800 downwards.
TCAGACACTTTTATGCAGATTTGTATTTTATAACCTTTGTTACATCATATGAACTTGGGTCTCCGGGGGGGTTTTATTGAAAAAACACGGCTAAAAACACTGCGAAAAACGCCAAAAGAGTCCGGCGCTTTCATAGACTCCTGTATTAATTTTCTGCCCTGTTCTGGCTTTTTTTTTAGAACATTCCCCTCCTGATGAGGAGATCGTTATTCTCTGAAACGCAGAGGTCTTGTATGCCTGCTCTGCTTTCGTTAGCTACAGCCTTAGTGACGTCACTCTAGTCTGTTAGCCTGTATGTGTGGATCCCGCCGGAGCGTATCAGTGGTGAACACACCACACTGTTTGCATGTTTTTTATTTGTTATTTCTGACAAATCCACCAACTGAAGATTGAAGTGGACAGAAACCTGGATTAGTGCGAGGTTCCTGGCTGATGTGAGCATCTAGTGAGAATCTCTGGGGAAGCGTTTACACTATTACAGGTGTGTTTTACACTGTTTTATACTATTTGCTTGGGGGTTGCATATTTTGGAATTTGATTATTTGGGGTTTGGGCTTGTGTTTAAGTTGGTCCCTTATACAGGGGAACAGAGCGCGATCGTCTTTTATATACAATATATAATTTTTTTTATCTCTATTAGAGGATTGCAGCAGGAGATTTCCTCCGACGATTTTTGCGCAGCTTGTTCCCTTAAACCTGGCGCTGTATCTAAAGTAGTAGTATGTTGCAAAAGACGACCAGTAAAAAAAACGAGCAGAGAAAAGAAGCTTAGTGTAGACATCAGGAGGGTTTTACAATAGAAGTCTATGGGAGATGATTTCAGTTATTTTTCCAGCGTTTTTAGAAAACTAAAAAAAAAAACGGACGTTTTTCTGTGCAGTGTAGACATAGCCAAAGAGGGGGAGCCAGATATACTCCCAACCCCATGAGGAGATAAACATCTGAGAGTCTCCATGGCTGGATGGTCTTGATATTACATCGACTATAACAGAAAGAGAGGAGGAAAAGAAAAAAAAAGGGGAAAAAAAAGGGAGGGGGTGAGAGGGGGGGAAGGCGCCGCCGGGCACTGGGGAGACACAAAGCAACAAACTGAGAGCTACATAAAAGGGAGAGATTTCCTGAAAGGTTTCAATCGCCAAGGGTCAATATATAAAAATTATTCTCCGCACCTCAGAAGGGCCCGAAATTCTTGAGAGGATTGATAATGGGTTCAGGGCCTCCAAATATGTAGTACTTTTGTTGCCTCCTCAGGGGAGTGGGTGATCAGCTCCTTCATACAATGAGTAGATGACACCTCATCTACCCAATCCGCTAGGGATGGGGGGAATGGTCTGACACCGACGACGCAGGATCACCTTTTTAGCTGCTTGTAAGAGACGTCTCATTAAGGATTTTTTGTAAGAGGACTGCGGGAGGGGAGCCATAAATAAAAGTATAACTTCTGGGCAGTCTGGAACCGTTGTCCCACAGCAGTCAGAGATAGCCTGAAGCACCTTTCTCCAGAAAAGCCGCAGAACCGAACACCCCCACCAAAAATGGGTCATTGTCCCCACCTCCAGACTGCACCGACAACTGGTATCTGGGACACTAGGATATCATTTACAGACAGAACTGGCACTCTATACCATCTTGATAAGATCTTAAAGCTTGTTTCCTGTGCTTTACAGGCCATCACTGTTTTATGTGTAAGAAAAAAAGCACCTTCTCCATTGTTCAACTATAAAGGTCTTATGCAATTCTGTAATAAGGGTTTGACTATTAGATGAAATAATCCACTGATAAGTCAGGGAGCTCAAGTGATTAGGGAGCCACACAAAGCCTCTCAAATGGAGAGAGTGCCCTAAAAGATTTCTTCATTATAATGGTAGAGGTAGAAAACTGATGGAGATGAAGATATTCAAACTGGTACCTAGAGGAGTGAGGGCGATCCTGGATTAAGTCCAAAAGGGGGAGCAGGCTTCCTTTGTTATGGACATGTACCGTTAGAATAGGCTGAGATTTGAAGCTCCCCAAAAAGGACTTCCTCGAGGTGCCCCGGGGAAACAACTGATTATCCGAAATAGTTAACAGAGGTCTGTTTAGATCTAATAAGGATTCCAAGGCTTTGGATCTTTGTAAGATGGCAAGCGTGTGGGTCGTACTCAAAGATAGAGATTTGGGGTCTCTAAATGAAAGGTTATGAGCCCATGTAAGAGAGATTAAAGCCGGAGGACAGACTGTGCAATGTACACCCCGAGTTTATCCCGGGGACTATGTATCAAATCTAAAAACCTTGCGTTCGCGGCAGCAAGGAAGTACAATCGTCAATCAAGTAAACTCACTACCCCCTCCATTTTGGGCCTAGATACCAACTCTCCATCAATTCTTGGATGGCAGGAATGCCGTATAAACTCGGCAAAACATCGCTGAGTTCGTAAAAAGTTAGAATCGTACAGCTTTGGTAAATCTGCAGGCATTTTAATCCTTAAATACGAGATTTCCTTCCAAAGCCAGGAAAAAGGAAAATTGGATTTAATGGCATGGACAGAAGACTGGTCAATGGAAATATTTAAAGCTTCAGATTTAGAATAATTAATTTTGGGGGCATGGCTTGGCACAGATTGTGATGGCCGCATAGCTGAATCTCTCCCAAGGACCTACAGTTAAAATTAGGGGGCTATTTTAGCGAAACTCCTGGTTATTTGTGCCGCAAAGCAACCTGCGACATCCAGAGACTCAGAGGCTGTGTTCAGCTGTGGGAGAACAACTCGGCGGTGGGAAGCTCGCTGATCCCTGCGCAGCTCTCGAGGCTGCTGGAGCCCGGACGCTGAGGAGCGACTGCGACGCATCCTGGTACTGTACCTCGGCGCTTTGAGTGGAGGCGCTCCAGGAGCTGCAGGGACACGTGCCCAGACCATCCCGACCGGGACAACGAAACAGTCGGAGGCCGTATATTCTCGGGAGAAGCCTGAACGGGTACCGGCAAGTAGGAGAGCGGTATCGGGGCTGTGAACATGGGGCCTAGTCCACGTACCTAAGTGGAGCCCTGCATCATACCCGCAACCCTATAGCTGATCGGACAGAAAGGAGCATTGATTAAGTGGAGGGGGGGGGAGGGGGGCCTGGGAGGAGAGGGGAGCTCATAACCCCATCAGCTCCATCAAATTGTGAAGCAGCACCACTTGAGCCACACCTGGTGAGTAGAGAAGCTGTAGAGATGCAATTTACAACTCTAAACCTCTGCATTTTATGTTATTGTGGTGATAAACTCTGACATTCTCTATTTCACATACAAGCCCATGAAATTTCTTGCCACTACAATCTGTGGCCGCTATTTTCATCTTTGTCCTCACTACCTCTTAGCAATGACTGTTTTCTGCCACGAGAGGACTGTCTTACCCTGCATTGGCTGCTGTCCCTTCAACACTTGGGACACCTCACTACTCCCTCTACAGGATCTCAGGCTCAGTGCAACCCCTTTGAACTGAAGGAGTGTGCTAACAACAATAGTAGATATATATCAGGTCAGATATATCAGAGTTGCAATCTCAGGCATCATCACAAGCAAAAACGATCAGAGATACGGTTAGACATCTGGAAGACCTTGACAATCGAGGACGAAGAAATAATATAAGGGTCAGGGGCCTGGGGGAGGCTAAAGGACCGGAGGACTTGCAATCAACCCTCACCAATATTGTCAATCAAATACTTGACGACCCGCCCACATCAAATTTGACCGATCAAAATCGTCTATAAGTGGGGATTCCCTTTTATGTTGATTGCGGCGAAAGACAGAATATCCTCTACCTTCAAAACCCATGGGGACCTTCGGCACTTTTGCACCATCTTTCAACTGATATTCCAGATTGGGAACCTGAGCTTCCATCCCTGCCTCCCCCGCCAGTCTGGCAACCAGCTCAAAATAGGAAACAATGACGATTGGCTCAGGGCTCCAGGGGATCTGCTCCTGGTTCCGGTTCTTCCCTAGAGACCGGAAGTCTTAGCGTTGTTTTAAGGGTCTTCTTTTTCTAACATGTACACTAATAAGTCATATCATATGACTATATTGATTATTCTGAACCAGGAATACCCGTTTATACGTAATGAATGTTGTCACAGTATAGCCCCCTTCATCACAGGGATGCTGGGATCACGGAACGGGTGATATGCCCCTTCCTCCCCCCACCTTTTTTTTCTTCTCTCTCCTCTTTTCCCTCACACCGCCCTTCCTTCCCCCATTCTGTGCCTTTTTCCAAATCACAGCATCCTTTGAAAAACAGGGATTACTTCTTCAAATTTTTCCCCCTAAGGTCCGGTGGATTGATGTTACAGTGCCTTTCACTTTTCTCCCATTAGAGGACATACCTGTTGTGGGTTCTTTTTTCCTTTTTGTGATCCCACGGTGGTGACTGAGTAGTCTTCAATTTGTACGCATTGTACAAAAATGTTTTTCTTCAATTTAGTCTTTACTCTATCCCAGGGTTACCAACCCTGTTTTTTAGCTTGTTTGAGTCTTATCTGTTCCTATTTGTTTATTGATTGTTTTTTGTGGTCAAGTCTTTCCCCGCCCTCATGTGTCACATTTAGGATGTTTATGGTAACAAGATGCCTCTCTTCAATATGGGTCTGGGTTAATGTGCTAATTCGTCTAACTTCACATGGATATGGCTAAGATAATTTCTATTAATGCCAAAGGCCTGAATTCCGCAGTTGAGACATCTTCTCCTAACGGAGCTTAGGACTTCAAAGGTCGACATGGCCTTCATTTAAGAGATCCACTTTAACAAGGAGGGAGATTTTGCATTTCCTAAGGATTTCTATCCCACCAGTTACGTCTCCTCAACGGATAAAAAGAAGACAGGGGTGGCTATTTTAGTGTCTCGCACGTGTCCATTACAGATTACTGACACAGTTATCGATACACAAGGGAGATATATCATATTGAGAGGTACATACTTGGGGACACTGCTTACATTGTGTAACCTATATGCTCCGAATCAGGCCCAGACACTATTTAACAACGCATTTCTTAAAATACAGCGATTCCTGCCTTCCATGGTCATAGTAGGAGGTGATTTGGATTTGGCCTTCTCGGACACAGCGGACAGGCTGTGCTTCGGTAACAAGGCTGTTGATAACTTACAAGCAGCACTTTCTACAGCCTTTCGCAAGATGATTCGGACATATATGTTATATGATTTGTGGAGAATAGCCCACCCTGTAGATCGGCCGTTCTCATATTTCTCACCCTCTCATAATTCCCATTTACGAATTGATTACTTCTTTGGAAAGGTCTTGGTGGACCATGCTCCGATAATACTATCTTTAGTAAAAGAGCATGTTCCGACGCCTAACTGTCACTGGCGTCTCAATGAAAGATTGATCAAATTTTCCCCGATGCGAGAGGAATTGAGTCCGCATATATCAGATTATTTTGCAGCTAATGAAGGGTCGGTTTCGTCACCCATCATTTTGTGGGAAGCGCACTAGCCGGTTATTAGAGGGTGGTGCATAGCGTTGGGAAGCAGACTTAAAAAAAAAAATGCTAACCTTCGTAGAGAAAGTTTGAAAAATCAAGGACATTGGAAGCTACACTCAATAGTAATCCATCTAGACCCACACTACACAAAATAGTTACTATTAGATCTCAGCTGCGACCATAGACTATGAAAAAACAGAAAAGCTCCTTTTACTTTCTAGACAACGATATTATGAAAAGGGCAATAAAACCCATACACTATTAGCTAAACAATTACGAGAGGATGCGGCTAAGCGCACTATTCATGCCCTGGCTGAAGCAAATGGTAACATCACCAGGGGCGTCGCTAGGCAGTTTTATCCGGGGCTCGGGCCCCGGATAAAACCCCCTGTGCCCCAAACCTCCCGGCCGCTGCCGTGGGCCTGGAGCACCGACTGGCCCTTCAGCTGCATGTGCGTCCGTGTTAGGTGGCAACATCTAACACTGTCTTTAATGGGGAGAATCAATGCAGTCAAGATGACAATACTACCCAAGTTGTTATACTTACTCGAGGCGCTTCCAGTCCCGATTCCACTCAACCATTTAAAAGCAATGCAAGCCTCATTCCTCAAGTTTATTTGGTGGTCCCAGAGAGAGAGAATTAAAAAAAAAAAAAAAAAGTGTAATGCTGGCTGGGAAAGGGGAGGATGGACTGGCCGTCCCAGATATTACAAAGTACTATTAGGCCACAAAGCTCAGACAAATACCAGCATGTTCGGCACTCTATGCGTATTCAAAATGGGCAGAAATTGATCAACTGTGGATGGTTCCTGTGCATCCCAATTCTTTGTTATGAGCTATATCCCATATGCCAGTGAAAATCCCAATGTTGGGGCCGATCAGATTGACTAGAGATGTATGGAGCCGATGTGCTAAACGTTTTGGCCTTTGTTCCCCTTCTTCTGCAATGACATCCTTTCTCTTCCACCCCATGTTCCATGCTAGCCTAGGAAGTTTGTTTATGAAACCCTGGTATGATAGGAAGCTTTTTAGGGTGGCTGATATTGTAGATCACAAAACTTTGCAAATACTTCATTTTCAATCACTGCAGGATCAATTTTGGTTACCAGACAATAGCTATTATTCGTACTTACAAATTGTTCATTTTTACAGATCAGTGTTGGGCTCCATTAGTGTTTCCCGACCTACTAGGTTTGAATTAACATGTAAGCTTTATGCCACGCCTAGAAGATCGATATCCCAGATTTATGCTCTACTACTAAATCCATGTCCTGAGGAACTCTCTAGGCACCCCTACATGACAAAATGGGAACGGTATTTGGGCAGGCAGTTATCTGGAGACGAATGAAGGTTGATCTGGAAAAGGGCTGCACAGACTTCTCAATGTAACATATATGAAGAGAATCAATATAAAATCCTTATGCTGTGGTACCACACACCATCTTTATTACACAAATTGAACCCCGGGGTGCCAGATATTTGTTGGAGATGTGGAGCAAGGGATGCTACAGTTTATCATATCTTTTGGGTTTGCCCCCCCAATTGTGAATTTTTGGAGGCAGGTGAGGACATTGGTGGTGGACGTTACTGGAGATAAATTACCAATGGACCCCATGTGTTTTCTAATGAATATCAAATTTTCCTCAGTTGGGAAATGCACGATGAAACTAATTGTGGACATTTTGACTGCAGCTAGATGCTTCATTTCATTATTCTGTAAACATACTAATTCTCCCTCTATTGAAGACTTATTCCATAGGCTTAACGATGTGAGGTTAATGGAGCAGCTCACAGTCTGAACGATAATCTGGATAATTTTGGGGAGGTCTGGTCTCTGTGGGACTCGTATGAAGTTTCGAAGTGTGTAATGGAGTTCGGGCCTATACTATACACATATCCTATGGAATGGTTGATGACTATTTGGGCATCTATACCTAGTTACAATAGATATGTTTACCCCTCTCTTGTGTGTCATGTCCTTCATTTACTTGTTGGAAAAAGTGTTTTTTTTTTTTCTTCTTTATACTTAAGTATACGTTTAATGTGGTTTCTCTGGGTGTGATTAAACACTACACAGTGATTTATACACATATGTTGTATAAGGCAACTAAAACGCATGTTTTGTTGGTTGATATCTGCTGATGGCATGAGACAATTATTGTATTAACATACATGTGTCAACCACTGTTTATAGAAATTCAATAAAAACACAGTTAAACCAGAATTATTAATTTTGTAGTTGGACCAGGAACTGAATCTATCCAACTCGGACATCAAAGAGGGAAGTGATATGAAAGGATCTTTCAAATAGATCAGCAGATCATCTGCAAAAGTAAAGCACTTAAACTCCCGCCCGCCGATCGTTATTCCACTGATGTCCAGGTTGGACTGTATAGTGTCCTATAGTTATTTTTGAATCAAGTGACATATAGCAATGGCGACAAAGGGCAGCCCTGCATGATGCCATTGCATATGTCAAAGGCGCCTGACAACGGAGCCCTTATCTTTGATTTTCGCAGAGGGGTTTTGGTAAAGTGCTAATATTTTTGCAGTGAAGAGGGGGCCTTGTCCCACATGTTTGAGGGTATCAGCAAGGGAGTCCCAAGAGATCTTGTCAAAGGCTTTCTTAGCATCAAGAGACAGGATCATCAAAGGCTCCCCGTGTAGCTGAGCGTGGTTTAATAATGTCTAGTGTCTTCAATGTGTTGTCCCTTGCCTCTCTACCTGGGGTGAAGCCCACATGGTCCGGTTGGATCAAAGACGGCAGGAGGGGATTAAGGCGATTAGCCAAAAGTTTTTTTTTTATTATCTTGTGTTATTTACTCTTTACACAATTGTTTTACAGTCCTGATTGTTATAGGGAGTGCATTATAGAAACTGTAGTCCCTGCTTGTTCCCATCTTAGCCAGCAAAGCTAAGATGAGAACAAGCAGGGAATACAGTTCTCATAATGCACTTGGTGTCAATCTCAAACCTGTAGCTAATCGGCATCCAGATTAGTTTGCCACAGGCCTGTCCCTTTATGGCGTTTTGACATTATGGGGGGTTACTCAATGTGTGATGTCAGCACTCTGAGCCATGCCCCACAAGTCCCAGTTAGTAACTAGGGGACAGTCATATGTCAGGGACTGCCTGCATAGCACAGAACTCTGACCATACATATTGTTATCTCTACAAAATAAAAGAGGAATTTAATTCTCCTTCTGTTCTTACCGGAGTCTTAATATAAGTGTGAGGATCTGGAAATTCTGGGAGATGACTTGGAATATGTTGGGGGTGTGGCTTGTTTTGTCCTGCAATCAATGCTTTTGGGACAACTGGATTATTTGTTAATGGATCTATAAAAAAAAAAAAAAAAAAAAAAATTAGTGTGCAGAGGTAAAAGTCACATGGTTCAGAGAAACTTTCCAGATAAGTGGTAATACAAAGGAACAAGATGAAAAAGAACACTCGATTTTGCAATAAACTGGGCCATGGATCACAATTTCTCTAACTAGATACGTGAGATACTATAAAATGTTAGCCACAGTTTCAGTTTCTTTTTAAATTCAACATTAAAGGATCTAAAATAAATAGCAATAAAAATATAAAATCTGAGTACACTTGCAAAAAACAAAAAAAAAAAACTTTAGTTTACATGACCATAAAGGGAGCCACAAAAAATTTTGTTGGAAAGAAGGATTAGGCAAGTTGCATTTCAGCACGTCTGATCCTATACTCCCCATTTAAATATTTTGTGCATATGTATAGACCATAAAATAACTTGCTTACCTTATTTACTTATGCAGTGCCTGTCACTAGGCTTTTCAAATGGCAAGCACAGGAGCTTTGCCATCATAAGTACAATTCATGGAAGCAAAAAGACAAACTAAAACTACAGTAAATAAGGGGCCGTTTACACGGCACAGGACAAATACCGGTCGGTTGTACTGTTTTCATGCCGTACACACGGCCGCCGGGGGACATAGACATGTTCATCTTCCGTCCGAAAACCGGTCGGAGGAATTAACACGTTCTATGTTTTTTGGCCCGCCGGCAGTCTGAAAAACTGCTGGGCGGAAAATCCATGTGGGGACCACTGCACGGATTTTCCACTAAGGTCCGTATAAAAGTTTGTAAGCCGGTTTGAAAACCGGCTCAAAAACAGTGCCGTGGGGACAAGGTCTAATAGTCATGGAGACTTAATTATTTTCTCACACTGTGTAAGGCAATTTGTTTTGTCTGCTTCAAGAAATCACCAGTTCAGTGTCAAGACATGTTGCCTCGTACAATATAAGAAAAAATTATTTCACTTGTTTACTTTTTTTGTTTCCATGTATTGGTCTTATGTGCATGGCCAGAAACAAACCTATATGTTCAGCAATATAACTATTTACATGGATGACTTACGTGCAGTTATCACCATCCTTTGAGATCGCTTGGCATATGCCGGCAGAGTGTCCACATTAAATCCTGAAATCAATTACTAAAGTCAATACAACCTCAATAAGTTGAAAGATCAAACTGGTAACTTGACAATATAGATACTCACCCATTTCTATCAGAGCAACTACAATGTCTGGAAGAGTGGGCTGTGTACGTGCGGTGTGTTCACAGTAGGATTTTGCACTGCGACCAATTTCGGTGAGATCTGCGATTAATGTACATCAGTAACTGGTAAGATTTAAACCATCAAGTTGCTGTATTTGCAATTAAAATGTGTTAACTCATCTCACACAAGGTGACAAGTCAAATCACTTGATGACCATGGCAAAAGATGCAAGTCTGCCGACAACAGCATTGCTTGTGGAATTCCCAAGTTTGCTTCAAGTTCCTCTACAAGTCAATTAGAGTGTCATTACTTTAGTTTGGGCAAAAATTTGTTTAGAAGATTGTTCATAAGAGGAAAGAAAGTGGCTGGAGATAAATGCTGATAAATTAAATTGCTGGATGGTGATAGAGAATCCGTTTACAACATTTGAAAACACGCTAGCTGCAGAAAAGAAACTGAGCAAAATGTTTTTACACCATGATGCAATAATAAAAATCCATTTAAAAGGAATCCGAAGCCTAAACTGCCCATCTACTTAAGGTAAAAGTTGGCTTACATGGCTGACTTTGACATTACAGCATTATGATTTGTAAGGTTCGATTTCTTAACTGTTGTCAGCAAAACTACAGGATTGACTGAATTTGAGCAGTCATCCACCATTGTGGGCGGGCCAATTTTTTAAGCTGCCTCCTTGATCTGTCATTTAAGGGGTTGTTCACACGGAGTTTTGACTCCGTATTAACATCCGCTTTGTAGATGCGTCTCGGGGACCGACAGGACGGACTCAGAGAGCATTAAACAATTAGCAGGAGTTTATCCTGCGGCCTCTGTGGACAAGCAGCGGCGTTCACACAAGAGATCGCTGCTGCGTGTTTTGCTCCTGCCTGTCGGTTCCGTCGTGCGGATGCGATCAAAGAACTGCATATCAGGAGCATGCGTATTTTGGCCAAGATTTTTACTAATACCTCGTTTTTTATTTTTTTTCTAGACACAGTATGGCCCTGTGATCCTGGGGAGCAGGGATGTCAGTATTTTGCATTTTGTTGGACAGACTTGCTCCAGTGTCTTTTGGATTAAACCCTTCCTCCTGACGGACGGTCATAATAATACGGCTCAAAATTTGTTTTCCTCCTTGCCTTCTGAAAGCCATAACTTTTAATTTTTTCACTCATAGACATTAGGAGAGCTTGTATTTTGCAGGACCAAGATGTACTTTCTAATGGTTTTATTCATATTACCATAGAATATAATTGGGAAACGGCAAAAAATTCTAGGTGGGGCAAAATGTGAAACAAAAAACTTGCGCCATATTTGGGGGAGTTTTGTTTTTACATTCATTCTTCGGAAAAATGTGTTACCTGTATTGATACGCATTCACCAATAGCATGCATGTATGGTTTCCGTTATGTTTTGGTACCGTAAAAAAATTCCAAACTTTTTCTATTTTTGAAATTTGCGCTGCGGCGCCATTTTCTGCAACCAATAACGTTTTTTGTCTTACACTAGGACGTCAGTGAGGGTGCATTTTTTGAGGGCTGAGTGTACATTTTATTGCTAGCAGTTTGGAATACATGCAACTTTTTTAAAATAAATTTTATTCCAATTTTTATGGGGCATGAAATGGCCAAAAAAAAACGCAATTTTGCCGTTTGGAATTTTTTTTCTTCTTCTATGGTGTTCAGTGTATGGAATAAATTGTTATATTTTAATAGATCGGATTTTTCGGATGCAGCGATACCAAATATGTTTATTTGTATTTGTGAAATGGCAAAAGGGGAGTGATTTGAACTCTTTTTTTTTAACTTTTTTTTTTTTACCTTAACTTCTAGGGCACGTCACCATTAGGGGACTCGATCATATCTACAGGCTAATGCAGACCCGGGCATTGTACGGCCCGCATCCGGCCCGCTAGCATGTCGGATGCAGCCCGCGGCGTACAATGCCCCCTGGTCTACTAATAGTAGTGCTGGACGGGGCCCGCCGCTCCGGGTAGTGTGAGAGGCCACGGTGGGCCGTCAGGCACTTCTGTTAAATATTCACCGGTATGTGAAGACGGCGGTTGACGTGAATATTATGAATGATGTATTTTTTTTTTTCTTCTGATTTTTGAATTTGTATGTGATGTTGGTACATGTTGTATATTTTGTTATTTTTATGATTTTTGTTATTATGATGAATATTGTATATTTTAATGTTATTATTTTTATTATGATTTATTTTGATGATAAATTTTTTGATAATTAGATTTGATATATGATGAATATATTTGAAAATTTTGATATTGTTGATTTTGATTTTGATTGTTGATAATGTTATGATGTTGATTTAATATTGGTTGGTATATGTTATGAAATTTTGATTATATTTTGTGAATGTATGATTTTGATTTTGATTGTTGTTTTTAATAATTTTTATTTTGTGTTGATGTTGAACATGTTTGTATTGTTGTGATATAATTGAATTTTGTAATGATATTTTATATGAGTGTGATATTTATTGATGTGTGTGTTATTTTTATATGTTATGATTGATGATTGTATTGTATTATGTGTTTCTAAACTCTAATGATTGAAATTGTATTATAATGATTTTTTATAATTTTGATGTGAATTTTTTTTTTATTATGTTTTGTGTAATTATGATTGATTTTTGTAATGATTTTTGTTTTTTAATAAATGAATTTTATGATTGTGTTTAATAGAATATGATATTAATAGAATGTTATATTGTGTTGATTGATATGATTATTGAAAATTTATGATGAATGTTTTTTTAACTATAATTGTTTATGTATGTATAAATATATTTTATTGTTTATTATTTTGATTGAAATTTGTTGATATTGTGAAATTATGATTTGTGTGGAATTTTGATTGTAATAATGATGTTATATGTATAAATTTGGTTAATATATAATAATTTATTGTTTGAATTATACTATGGATGTATTTAATTATTTGAATATATTTGAGTTGTTATGGTTAGATAATGTGATAATTTGATGATGTAATGTTATTTTATTTATTTATGTTTAATATATGTTTGTTTGATTGATATTGATTGATTTGTATGTTGAATATATTGTTGTATTGAAAATATAAATGTTAATTATATATTTTTTTGATTATCTTTGATGGTGATATAAAGTATATTATAATATATGAATTATCTAATTATTATTTGAATTATTGATTGTATTGTTATGAATGTATGATTTGATATTTAGATGATGAAAATTATGTTTTGAATTGCATTAATTTTGTGTTGGGATGTTTTTTTTATGATGATAATAATTATTGTTTTTTGTAATGTGAATTTGTTTTAAATATTGTTTGAATTATAATTATTTTATTTTTATTTTAATGTTGTTGATTTAAATGGTTGAATATGTATTAATTTTTTTTATATGTTTTAATTTATGATGTTGTGAATAATTGTTTTGAATGATAATTTGTATTTATGAATATTGTTTGTTGTGTTATTTTTTTATTATTGAATTTTGATTTTATGGGATGTTTAAATATTTATGATTATTTATGCTTTTTGATGTGAATAATTCATTTTAATTTGTTATATGATGTATTTGTAATAATTGAATGATGTGTTATTTAATATGTTATGTTAATTTTTTTTTTTTTTTTTTTTTTTTATTGAATGATGATGATGAATAGTGATTATGTTGTTTTTTTGAATTAATTTAAAAATGATGTTGTATGAAATTTTGTTTTATATTTGATTTGAATTATGTTGATTGTTTTATGTATGATTATAATGTTGATGATGTTATGTTTTTTTTTTTTTGTAATCTGAAAAAATGAATATATGTTGTATATTGGGGGGGGGTTTATATGATTGTGATGATTGAATTTGATATTTGTATATTGATATATTACGTATTTGATGTGTGGATTGTAATGATTGGTTATATTAATAATTATTGATAATATGTATTATATTGTGATTTTAAATGAATTATTATGAGTTGTATATTGTTGATGATTATATTTAATATTATGTGATATGATATTATATTTGATTATATAAATGATTTTTGTTATGATTATGATTTTTGATGATTTGTGGTGATGATTATGACTTGGTTTTATATGTATATATTTTATAAATTTATTGTATTTGATATATTTTTATTTTGATATATTGATTGTGATATATTTGATGTTATGTTGGAAATGATGTTAAATTATATTTTTATTATATATGAAGATATTTATTGATTAATTATTTATAATAAATATTTTATAATTTTTATTATATTTGATGTTAAAATGATGAATAAATTTTTTTTATGATATGAATGATTTTGGTGTGTGCTTTTGATTTGTTTATTTTGATTAATTATGATGATGATTTTAATGTGTGGTTTTGTGAATTATGAATTTATTAATTTATATATTGTTGTTTGTTTTTATTTTGTATTGTATATAATGTTGTGAATTGAATATTTGTTTTTATGTTATAGAATTTGGTGATTGGAATATATTTAAAAATTATTTATATGTATTGATGATTGATTTGGATGTTTTATGATTAATGTGTAATGTATTTGATATTGAAATGATTATTGTTGATAAATTTTGTGATTTTATGTTTAGTTATGGTATTATTTTGTGATCTTGTGATATGTTATGATGATTATATTTGTATGTATGGGAAATACTGTTTGATGAGTGTTTGTGACTTTAATTTTTATTTTATATGTTATATTGTTATGATTTGATTGATTGATTGTTTGTTATTTATGTTGAAATTGTGAAAAATTGAATTATTATTTTGTTGTTTGTTATGTGATTATGTATTATGATTTTGTAATGTATATGTTATTTGAATTGATATGAAATGATGTTTTATATGATTTATATTTGATTTTTTTTGTGAGATTATATGTGGTTATGTTATGGGTTTTAATTATGAATATGATAGTAATATTTTTTTTTGATGTGTGTTGATTTTGTTTTTGAAAATATTATTTATGTTAATTTTGTTATTTATTATTGAATGTTGTTTTAGTTTGATTTTATGTTGATTTTTGTTATTATTTGATGTATTGTATGTGATATTTGTTATGTGTTGAATAATATTAATATTGATGGATATATATTTTTTTTGAAGATCTGTCAGTATTTAATAATGTGAATTATTAGATATTTATATGATTAATTTGAATATTTATGTTGAATGATTTATTTTGTGTTTTTTGTGTTTTTGTGTTATAATATGAAAGATTATATTTATGTATGGGATTGTGTTGTTGTTAAATTTTATTATTATAATTTTTGAAATTGATGGATTTATGTGGTAGAGGGTGTGATATGAAGTATAGGAGGTGGGTGGATGGGTTGGAGTTGTTGGTGATTTATTATTGTTTTTGAGGTTTAGGTGGTGTGTGTGTGGAGGGATTTGGGGGGGGTGTTTGTTGGTGTGGGAAGTGATGGTGTGTGTGTGTTTGGGTATGGTAGGATTAGGTGGTTATGGTTTGGGTGTGGGTAGGTGGGATAAGTATTAAGTGGTTGGTAAGTTGTGGAAGGTGAGTGTGAGTAAGGTGGTAGGGAATGGGAATGGGATGGGGGGTGGTGGAGGTTGTGGGGAGTTGAAGGTTGGGGATAATGTTTGATATTGTTGGTGTGGGTTGTGTGAGGTTGGGGTGGTGTAACGGGTGTTGGTGGGTGGGTTGGAATGGTGTGGAATTGTAAGGATGGAGTTGGGGTGTGAAATGAAGGCGTGGTGTAGGTTGTGTATATGATGTTATATATGTGGGGGTAGGATGGAATGGTAAGGTGGGGGATATGGGTTGGGTTGGGTAGAGGTGTGTTATGTTTAGAGTGTGAGTATTTGTGTTGGGAGTGGTATGGGTGTGGAGGGGTTGGATGTTAAGTGGGGGGTAGTTGTGTAAGGGTGGAGGGGGTGTGGTGAGTGTAATTGGGGGGGGTGGGTGGTGGGGGGTAGGGGATGGTGTGATGTGGAGGATAGGATGGGTAGGATTTGTGGGTGTTGTATGGGATATGTAGTTGTAGTAGGGTGGTGGAATGTTATGGGTTGTATGGGGGTTGGGGAGGGGTTTTTGGTATGGGGATGTGATGGGGGATGATGGGGAGTGGTAGTGGGAATGGTGGTGACTGTGAGGTGGGTGATAATATTTGAAGGGGAGGTGGGTGGTTTTATAATGGGAGGTTGTATGGGTGGGGGAATGGTTGTTGTGGTGATTGGTTGTTAATGATGTGGTGGGGGTGGAGATGGGGGTTATGGTGGTGGAGGGATGTGGGTGTGGTGAGTGGGGTGATTGTCGTTGGGCTTAGTGGATGTGGTGGGTGGAGGGGGTGGTGGTGGGGAGTGTGTGTATGGTGGTGGTGTGGGTGTTGGATGGGGGGATGTTGTGTAGATGTGTATTGGTTTGGTTGATGTGGAGTGGGTTTGATGATAGGGTGTGTGGGGGGTTGAAGGTGTGGTTTGATATTGGTGGGTGGTGTGGTATGGTATATTTGATATTGTGGTGTATGTGGTTTTGTGTGTGGAAGTGAGGTGGGGTGGTTAGGGGGGGTAGTAGGGTGGATGTGGTAGGTGTGGGGTATTTTTGAGGAAAGGGGGGGGGGGATGTTGTGGGATGTTGGGGGGGGGGATATGGTTGGTGATTGTGGTGGGTTGGAGAATTGGGTTGTTATTTGGGGGGAGTGTATGTAGGGTGGGGGTGGGAGGGGTTGTTTTGTGTGAGGGTTGGGTATGGTTTGATGTGGGGATGTGGTTTTTGGTGTATGAGGAATTTTGTTTTGGAGAGAGTGGTAGGTGTGCGTGTGGTGGGGTTGGGTGGTGTTTGGGGGAGGGGTGATGGTGGGGGAATTGGTGGGAGATGGGGAGGAAGGTGGGGGGTTTTGTGGTATTGGTGGTGGGTATGTTGGGGATAATGTTGAGTGAGTGATTTGTTAAGGTAGGGGGTGGGAGATGTATGATTGTAGTGTGGTAGGACGGAGGTGTTTTATTGGGTGGAGTATGGTGGAGTTATGGGTAGTGATTCATGGTTTGTAGTGGTGGGTGTGGGGTGGTTGGTTGGAAGAGGAGGTGGGGTTGGTTTGTTGGGGGTGAGGAAAGGGATGGAGGGGTGGGTAGGGTGTGTTTGTGGATGTGTGGGTTGGGGTGGGCGGTGTGATTTATTATATGGTGATGTGAATTATTAGGTGTTTTAAGGGGGGTAGGATGAGTGATGTTTTGGTTGGTGGGAGAGTGGATGGGGTGATTGAAATTGTTAAGAATTGGATTTGGGGTGTTTGAGTGTAGGGAGGGATTGTTGTGTAGGGGGTTTATGTGGTTGATGTTGTTGTGTTTGGGGATGGTTGATTTATATTTTTTGTGATTGTAAGATAGGTGGTGAGTAGTAATATGGGTGGAGGTGTGAGGGTGAGTGGAATTAAGGTTAATGTTATTTGGATTGTGTTTAATATGTTTTTTGGGGTGTGTATTGTTGGGATTATTGTATTTTTAGTAATATTTGATGGGATTTTTTGTGGGGGTGGTAGGTTGTGGGTTGTGGTGGTGTGGTTAGGTGATTGGAAATGATTATTGATATGTATATGAAGGGAGGTATGAGTGGATGATTATTTGTGGTTATTTGTGTAGTTTGGTGTGTTTTTTGTGGGTATGGAGATGTGTGGTTTGTTTGGATGATTATTGTTTGAGTTATTTGTTTGGTTGGATTGGAGTGATGTTTGATTTTGGGGATTTATGAAATATTTAATGTTATATGTTGTACAGATGAGTGACTGTAGGGTGTTGTTGTTTGAATTTGATTAATATAGTGGTGAATATGTTTTGGTTTTGTGGTGAGTGGATATTGATTGTTGGTGTTGGGGTTGGGATTTGTATTATTGAATATTGATGGAGAGTGTTTATTTAAAAATTGAAGGTGTAAATAATGTTTGATGTGATGTTGGATGTGGTGGAGTAAAATTTTGATTATGTAGATGATGTGAATGGTTTGTGTGTGGTGATGTGGTAGAGGTAGTTTGGGTGGAGGTGGATTGATGGGGGTGTGGTAGTTTTTGTTTTATGTGGTAGGGGTGAAATTTAGTTGTTGAAGTTAGTAGGTAGTGTGATGTTGTTGTTGGTGGGGGTATATGTTTTGTTGGGGATGTGATGGTATGTGTAGATATATGGGAATATGTGTGTTGTGTTTTGTTGATGTGTGTGGTTGTTTGTTGGGTTGGTTGGAGATTGGTGGTGTGGGTTAGGGGTATTTGATGGATTTAGGTGGTGGGGGAGGGGTGGGGTATAATGGTTGGGATGCGTGGTGTATTGTTTTGTGTAGGAGTAAGGGAGAAATTGTGTTTCGTTTTTGGGAGGTGGGTAGTGTATTGTAGGGGATTGTGTAGGTATGGGTGTTTTGTTTGGTGTGATGGTTAGATGTTGTAGGTAGTGGTGTTGTGGGGGGGGGGAGTGATTATTTATGGTTTATTGTGTTGTGGATGTGTGTGGTGGGGTTTGATAGGGTGAGTCGTGTTTGATGTGGGTGTAGAAGGGTTGATATGGTAGGTGAGGGGTAGATTGTGGTTGTGTATGGGGATTGGGGGGTGTGATGGAGTGATTTGAGGGTATGTGTTTGTGGGGAAGTATGAGTGTAGTAGTTTTTAGTAGGTATGGTTGGTGTAGTTGTGGATGGGCTGATTGGGGGTAGTGGGAGGGGAGGAGGATAGGGGGGGGTGGGGCGGGTAGAAGGTTGTTGGGATTTGGTGGGGATGTTATTGAGGGTTTTTAAATGTTGATGATGTAAATTGTTAATATATTGATGAATATATGGTTTATTTGTTTTTAATTTGATTTTTTATTTTGATTTGAAATATTTTAATTTATGTTGTTATGAATGATTTAAATGATTGATTTTTAAAATATTTTTTGATTTATATGTGATAATTTAATGATAATTGTGAAAAAAATGTGATTTGAATTGGATATGTGATTATTTATGATTTTTGTAATTTTTTTATTTTGATTTGATATTTATATTTTTTTGTTTAATAATATGATATTAATTTTAAAGATTGTTGTTTATAAATTATATTTATTTGTTAGATAAATAATTGATGAAAATGATTAAATGAGGATAAAAATATTAGATTTAATTTGTGTTTATGTGTTATTATTTGATGATGAATTGAATTTGATTTGATTTTGATATATGATAATTAATGATTGTTATTGATGGAATATTGTGTGATATTTGAATTATTGTGTTTTGTGATTGTTTTTGTATTTTATATTATTTGATATTTTGTTAAGTAAAAATGATTTGTAATATTTTATTTTGTTTGTAGATTTGATTGTTGAATATTAATTTGATATATATTAATAATGTTTTAATAGGAATTGAAAAATTTGTGGATTATATTTTATTTTGAAAATTTATATATTTATTAATATTTTTGTATGTATAATATTTTTTGTATTAAAATGATTTTTGTGGATATAAATTTAATTGAATATTGGGAATTTGTAATTATATTATTTTGATTTAATTTGTTTGTTTAATGTATTGAATTTTTATATTATTGTTTTTGTGTTTATGATTGTTTGTTATTGTCATTTTTTTGTTGAAATGTGCTGATGTGTATGATTTTATGATGATGTGAAGAATATTATGATTGTGTATTGTATTTTATGATTAATGTGATTTGTATTGTTTTATGATGAAATAATGATGAATATTTATTTTATATAATATGTTAAATTTTTTGTTTTGTTTGTGATAAATTGATTATATATAATATGACTGTGATAAATGTGATGTATTTGAAATTGGATTATATATTTATTATATTTTGTGAACTCCGCTCATCACGCCGCTGCCTCTCCTCGGCGCATGGAGTAATCACTCTCTGCGCCGAGGAGCTGCCGGAGGAACGTCCCGGCGCTGGCAATGTGAGGATGTCATAAGGTCGCCAGCCTTGGGCAGAAGAGGAAGACGCTCGGTGGGGAAGCAGGTAAGCTAAGGTGAGTATTAGTTTTGTTATTTTTAATTTAGGTAATAAATCTATCTACCTACCTGAGGGGGGCCTAAGACTAGCTATACACCTGCCTGAGGGGGGCCCCTATGGCTAGCTATACACCTGCCTGAGGGGGGCCCCTATGGCTAGCTATACACCTGCCTGAGGGGGGCCCCTATGGCTAGCTATACACCTGCCTGAGGGGGGCCTATGGCTAGCTATACACCTGCCTGAGGGGGGCCTATGATTATCGATATACCTGCCTGAGAGGGTCTATAACTCTCTACTTGCCTGAGGGGGCTTATAACTATGTACCTGCCTGAGGGGGCTTATAACTATCTATATACCTGTCTGTGGGGAGCTATAACTATTTATCTGCTGCCAGGAGCTATATCTATCTATATATCTCCCCTTGGACCTCTATCTATATACCTGCCTGTGGGGACATATAAACTTTATGACCTCCTGTGAGACCTATATTATTTATATACCTTCCTGTGGGACTATATCTATTACCTGCTGAGGACTATATCACCTATATACATGCCTGCCTGAGGGGACCTATATCTATTATACCTGCCGCCTGAGGGGGACATATATCTACCTATATACCTGCCTGCCTGAGGGGACCTACATCTAATACCCTGCCTGCCGAGGGGACATAAATCTATATACCTGACTGCGGGGATGCTGATTTATATACCTGCCTTAATAAGGTTACAGAATTATGTTGTTCCACAAAATAGACCCCCAAAAAAATGTTTCCCCGTTCACCCTATTTTTTTTATTTTTTATTATTAGTCCGGCCCTCTAAAAGCATCACACTTTCTTATGCGGCCCCATGGGAAAATTAATTGCCCACTCCTGATCTAATGCATTGTATATCCCGGAAGTAGGGAAACTGAAAACATGGCAGCGATGGAAGCTTTCACAAGGCTTCCAGCTGCCATGTTCAGCGATTGGGACACAGCAATCTCACCGTTGATGTCCCAATCGCAGTGAGAAACAGTGCGCGTGATGGCCGTGGTGTCTAAGTTTTTAGAGCAGGAGGGGGTGCGGCAGCGCCCCCATGCTGTAACTGCCGATAACACCCAGCGGCTGTATAGCAATCCTGCTACAAAGCCCCTTACCAGCACTGTGACGTACTCATATGTCGGTAAGGGGTTAAAGGGGTTGTCCACCTGGTAACAAAAAAAAAACAAGCAGCATCGGGAGCCCCAGAAAAAAAAACGAATTCGTGCTGTTCTCTGGTTCCAATCTTCTGTTTTCAATCTTAAAACTTCTAAACTGGGATGTCATCACTGCAGCCAATTAATGGCTGCAGTGGTGAAGTCCCTGTTCAGAAATTGAAGAATATCACATCACTAATTTACATTACTGTTCACATCACTGTTCAGAGCTGTTCACTTCTGAACTAGTGGCACATAATCACTGCAGTCAATTAGCAGTTGCCACAGAGTCAACCCCATTCAGAACCCAAACAGTGGCAGAATGCAAACAGGATTCCTCTGGAACATAAGTTTTTTTTTATAATTTTATTGGGGCTCCAGCAGCTGCCGATTTAATTTTTTTATGAGTTGGACAACCCCCTTAAGAAATCCACCCCTCTTTTTTTTCCCCTTTTAAAACTGCTCCTTTAGTTGGCCAGTATAGCATGGCATGTGTCTTATGTGCATAGACAGCTTTAATGTTTCGTGTATGATCACCATAGAAGTCACTCAGCGAGTCTAACCAAATTAATCTGGATCTCCTGGTCTGTAGATAAATTTCTTCTACCGTGTTTCCCCGATAGTAAGACAGCGTCTTACATTCTTTTTACCCCCAAAAGTCCCACTATGTCTTACTTTCGGGGTATGTCTTATATAGGGCAGGTATAGGGCCAGCTGTAGGCAGGTATAGGGCCGGCTGTAGGCAGGTATAGGGCCAGCTGTAGGCAGAAAAACACTTACCTGGCTCCCCGCTGCTCCATCTCCCGCGCCGCGCCGCCTCCTCGCTGCTCCGGCCTCCCGCGCGCTCATCCCGGCACAGGTAGTGACGTCATCAGGCCGCGGCCACGTCTTACTTTCGGGGTATGTCTTACATTAGGCGACCTCCCTAAGACACCGCTACGTCTTACTATCGGGGGTGTCTTACTATCGGGGAAACACAGTATGTATGGCCAGTTTTAGGGCTCGTCCCCACGGCACTGAGCAAATAACGGTCCGATTATACGACAGGTATTTGCTCTGTTTTTGTGGCTGTGCACACGGCCACAGGGACACGGCTTTTCTCCACTGTTTGCAGAAAAAAGCCCTCCCCCTTCGCAATGACGTGTTCATATTCCGCCCAAAAGCCGGGCAGAAGACTGAACGTTCAATGTTTTTTCGGGCCGCCGGCGGTCTAAAAAACCGTCCGGCAGAAAAAATCTGTGTAGTGGGGACTGCTGCACGGATTTTCCATAGATTTCCGTTCTAAAGTTTGACAGCCGGTTTACAGACGGCTTTCTAAATCTAAAACCGTCTGAAAAACCAGTCGTGGGGACATGCCCTAAGGATACAAATAACCCTCTAATCACTCCCTGGGGCTCACTGAACCAGAATTCCCCAGTCCCCCATCACTTCACCAGCAAACCCAGTCATTCGAGCAAGAGCTAGGTTATCATTAAACATATGATGACCTGCCGTAGGTTGGCACTGGTGACCCATGCAGCACTTTTCTACAGTGCTATAGAATAAGGCCCCTTAAAGACTACTGTAAATGGTATACTAGCAGTCTTTAAGGGGTTAAAGGCTAATAAAAAAAAAATTTGAGTAAAGCATACCAATGCTCATAAACACATGCACTTTAAACTCTTATACACAACTGTACTTACAGCTTTGTAACATCTCAGTCAAAGTTTCTACTGCTGCCTTCTCTGCACTGTCAAATCCAGCTTCTGTTAGCAGTGAGCTGACAACCACCTGGAGGGTTCTGCGACGCCAAAATGTAGTTATCCGCAGGGGTGGAAGCACCACGACAAGATCGCTTATTAGCAAAAGGAACAAAATAAATTACCTTAAATACTCAATGGCTGAACACACAACAGTTATTAATAAGGGTCTACTGGTCTGATATGTGCGGATGAAACCACACCTGGATGTCGCTGCTAATGGGCGCATGAGATCGTTTGTGAATCAGTGGCATTACCAGCAAACTTGTATGGCTATTAACAGCCGTGATTTTGTCCACACTCTGCTAACATATTGTCGGACCCTACCTAATGCCATATTTTGTGCCACTAAATTGAAATAGAGGAGATAGTAAGATTTGCACTAAATTTACCACTTAAGCTCACTCTCTCTCTTTTCAGCCTCCCTATTGACTTCAATAGTAAACTTTCTGACTGTTTTCTAGTGAAATCCACCAGATTATTCTGTCTGTTGCAAATATTTGACCAAAAACTGAGGTTTACAAATCCGACCTCAGAAAATCCGAGCTGTGTAGGCCAGCTCAAATTTTTTTACTGAGGTCTATGGGGATAGATTTGCAGTCAGATTTTGACATTATTCAAAAACTGTGTCAAAATCCAACTGAAAACCCATGTCGTGTAGACATAACCTCACAGTTGATAACTATGTAAGGACACATTGATTTGTCACTTATAGTCCTTCAGAAACTATTCACATTAATAACGCAAGAGCTGGGTCACAGTTGCGTCTATTGAAATTGTCATCAAAAACACATGGTCAGTAAAAAACAATGTTTTATTAGGGTATGTTCACACGCTTATTACTGAAGCGCTGCAAAACGCCCCGAAAAACTCTGTAATACGGTAATCATAGCTCTCACGAAGCTATGTTTACCCCCATTTTCCCCTGCCATGTATTAACCCCCCGGGGGAAAGATTTACGGGGATAATTGGTGCTACCTATGTGAACATTAGAATACATTTGTTCCTATAATTAACTCAAATTTGGGATACAGGTAAAAAAAATTGTTAAGCACCTTAAAACACATTAAGGCGGCAAAAAAAAAAAAAAAAACCCATAACTTGTTAACCCAGGCGAACATTTATTACCGTGATTATTAACTGCTATATAACACTCCTCACACTGGCATCTGTCAACCCACAACACTCCAGCCTATGGGTCCTTTTACACGGTGTGGTTTTGTTACGATAATGCACTGCAGCGATATTGCCTTTATTAACAGCAAGCTCCTTTCAACTAAAAACGAGTAATTCATTTGTGTGCTATAGGGTGCTTTGTAGTTGACAAGACTTTAGCTGCTTGCACACAGTGTGGTTTTGTCACTTTTTTGGTGCGGTTATTCTGTTGCAGTACAACTGTCTTTATCATCAGAAAACAACTTTCAATTTCCTTAATGGTTTAGAAAGATGTTACAAGTGATTAATCAATAATCATGTATATAGTACACAAGACTAAGGACAAAAATTGATCACTCAACTACAACACCGTTCTAAACAAGTTTGAAAATTGACAGGAGCTTGCAGTACTGCAACAGAAAAACTGCACCAAAGACAAGACAAAACTGCACTGTGTGAAAGCAGCCAAGGTCTTGTGGACTACAAACACAATAATTGATTACTCGATTACAGCAGCTTTCTAAATAATTTAGGAAACTGAGAGAAGCTTGCTGGTAATAGAGGCAGTTTCACTGCTGTGCAGTACAGCAACAAAAACTGCACAATGTGAAAGCATCCAAACACGATTACTGCCATGATTAATAATGGCTTATAACACTCTTAGGGGCCGTTCACACGGCACAGGACAATAATCCGGGCCCGGGTTTTGGTTTTTTGGGAGACAAGCTTTTCTCCGCGATGAGTGGAGAACAGCCCTCCCCCCTCCCATAGACATGCACAGATTCCGTCCTGAAACCCGGGACGAAGATTGTGCATGTACAATGTTTTGCCGCCGGTGACAAAACAGTCGGGCGGAAAAACCGTCAGTGGGGACTGCTGCACGGTTTTCCATAGAGCCCCATTATGCTCATTTTCGGCCGTTTTTCGGCGGGTCTGAAAAACCGCAAACCGGCTGAAAAACGGCCGAAAACCCGTGCCGTGGGGACATGCCCTTAACACCTGCCCCTGTTAACCCCCTATATTCCAGCCTTTATTAGTGTTCAATAACTGCATATAACGCTCCTCACACCAGCACCTATCAAACCCTTACATCCCAGCCTATTGCTATTACGCTCTAAGTTACCCACATGACTACATTTCACCTATTGCTGACTTCAATAAGCTACGCAATATGAAAGCAATACACAATCCCAATGTTTGGCAGCACCAGCTGGACACACATGTGTAAAGCATTGTAATCCCAACAACATAACATTACCGTGCTGGAGCCTCCAGAACTAACCACAGCCACTGAGTTCTCCGCCATCTTGGATGCTATGTCACTGCGTAAAGGGTGATGGGAAATGTAGTTTTGTAGCGCTGCAGTCAGTGGGGATGAGGTATCCAGTACTGATACCTGCATAGAAGACATAGGCAGTGTTATTACACAGTCCCAGCCTAAATCCTAAGGGGCTAAATGACCTGGTCCCACTGCCCACTAGGAAATAGCTTGCTCTATGTAGGGAGATGCTATTTCCTTGAAGGATAAAGGACCTTTGATGACATCATGCTCATGTGACTAGACTTGTGTGGGAGGAGCTATTCTAGAGTGTTATTTTGCTGGGGCTATGGTCAGCAGCTGCAGAGCTCCATACTAGCAATGCTGTGTTCATTGCTTTCCTCAGCGCTGGCTAATATTGCCGAAATGTCACAACTCTGTTATCTGCAATCTTTGTACAATCTTCCTATGTTATACTATGCTGTAATCTGGAGAGAAGCGACTGTGCGTAAAAACTCTTCTACTCTACCCAATAAACATATTGTCCTTGACAACTTAAAGGGGTTGTCTCACTACATTGATTCATTCCTGTTTTCTTGGTTTACAGACTTCTAATAGGCTGCAGTAGAAGCCAGGTCTGTAGCTATAGCAACCACTGTTGACAGCCTATCATAAGAGATCAAACAGGTCTGTAGCTATGGTGACCTGAGGAGCTGATGCAGCCCATAAAAGAGAGGATATCTCAGAATAGGTAGGACGCTGTTAATGGACACATATTGCAAAGTGACTTGTTTCTCCAAGATCTTTAACATAAAAAACAATCCTTGTAGTGAGACAACCCCTTTAAGGTGTGGAATGGATGAGCGTTCTAGAGTTTACAGACCTCACTCTCTCCTGTCTTTGGGAGGCATGCAGAACCCTTTAGGCTAGGTCTACACAGCATATGACCAAATACTATCGGAAATCCGACAACATTTTGACACTTGCCAGACTGCAGTTTTGCGCAAAAGCCGCGGTCAGTGTTCGGATTTGCCGTCGGCCCCGTACATTGAATCCGGCAGACTACACAACACGTTGTACATTCCTCTGCTGGATTTTATGCAGCACAGGGCACCGGCTGATTTTCAGCGGTTTCAAAATACTAAAACCACTGAAAATCCAGCGGAAAACCTGTGCTGTGTAGACCTCGCCTTTATCTTTATACCACAGAGACTGTGGCCTTTGGGTGTCTTCTGGTGTGCGATGCTCTGAATAGCATTGTTCTGGTGGGACTGAGTGTTCTGGGTGCTCTGTCCTTCTGAGGTGCTGTACTCTGCTGGGACTGGGGATTCTGGATGCAATACTCTGCAGAGACTGGGGGCTTTGGCTGCGGTTGCTTTATGGGGATGCAATGTTCTGCAGGGACTGTGGGTTGTGGATGCTTTGTTCATGTTGGGTGCAGTGCTCTTCTCTTTATGTGGGGGTTTAATGCCATGCAGGAATTGTGGCCTTTGGGTTCTTTGTCCTTCTGGTGTGCAGTGTGGTGCATTGTTCTTGTGGGGATGCAGTGCTCTGCAGGGACTGAGTGTTTTGAGCAGGGACTGAGTGTCCACCTGGGATTGTTATGCTCCGCACAACCTGAATGCTAACTGCTCTAGATTTGTAGGGATGCAATGCTCTGCAGAGACTGGGGACTCCGGCTGCTCTATCTTTGTAGGTATGCAATGCTCTGTGAAGAGTGGGGACTCTGGCTGCTCTATCTTTGTAGGGATGCAATGCTCTGCAGAGAAAGGGGACTGGCTGTTCTATCTTTGTAGGGATGCATTGCTCTGCAGAGACTGGGGACTCCGGCTGCTCTATCTTTGTAGGGATGCAATGCTCTGCAGCAACTGGGGACTCTGGCTGCTGTATCTTTGTAGGGAGGCAACGCTCTGCAGTGACTGAGGACTCTGGCTCTATCTTTGTAGGGATGCAATGGTCTGCAGAGACGAGACTGGCTGCTCTATCTTTGTAGGGATGCAAGGCTCTGCAGAGACTGGGGACTCTGGCTGCTCTATCTTTGTAGTGATTCGATGCTCTTCAGAGACTGGGGGCTCTGGCTGCTCCATCTTTGTAGGGATGCAATGCTCTGCAGAGAAAGGGGACTCTGGCTGCTCTATCTTTGTAGGGATGCAAGGCTCTGCAGAGACTGGGGACTCTGGCTGCTCTATCTTTGTAGTGATGCGATGCTCTGCAGAAACTGGGGCCTCTTCCTGCTCTAGCTTTGTGAGGATGCAATGCTCTGCAGAGAATGTGGGTTATGGATGTCCTGTAATCTTTGGGTTCAGTGCTTTGAACAGCATTGGCTTTATGGGTATGCAATGCTCTACAGGGAATCTAGGTGCCCTGCCCTCCTGGTGTGCAGTGTTCTGCAGGGATAAGGGATGCTGTGTGAAGTGCTCTGCAAGGAGTGACATAAGGGCTGTCTAATTGGTTGGAGGAGGAGTATACTGTGGGCAGTGTGTAATAGAGGGAGTACACTGGGCATAGTGTGCGAGAAAGAGCTTATACAGGGCACCTATATGCCCGGTATGTAGTATAATATCAGCCTCCTCTACTTGTACAGGGGCTAATGTGGAACAGTGCAGCCACAGGTCAAATACACAACACACCCAAGAAAAATGCTGAATAGCTCCTCCTACACAAGTCACCTGGGTGTGAAGTCATCAAAGGTCCTTTAGCCCCTTATGAAGTAGCATGTACTGTAGAAGTGGATATTATTATTATTATTATTATTTATTTTATAGCGCCATTGATTCCAGGGCACTGTACATTCAGGGGGTTACATACATAACATAAGTCAAACATTTACAATAGTGACAATCTCTGACTAACAACAGGTACAGAGGGAGAGAGGGCCCTGCCCGCGAAGGCTTACAATCTACAAGGAAGGGAGAAAGAGACAGGAGGTGAGGGGCAGACATTTTCGTGGGGTGTAGTGACAGTGGGGTTATTCTAGGTTATAGGCTCCTGAAGAGATGGGCTTTCAGGTTGCTTTTGAAGCTGGTGAAAGTTGGGGAGAGTCTGAGGTGTTGGGGCAGTGAGTTCCAGAGTATGGGGGAGCACGGGAGAAATCTTGGAGACGGTTGTGTGAGGAGGTGACAAGAGGAGAGTGGAGAAGAAGATCCTGTGAGGAGCGGAGATTGCGTGAGGGGGAGTATCTGGAGATTAGAGCAGAGATGTATGGAGGGGAGAGGTTATGGAGAGCCATGTAGGTCAGGGTTAGTAACTTGAAATTAATGCGCTGGGCAATGGGTAGCCAGTGTAGGGAGGCAGAGGAGTAGCGAGGAGAGAGGTGGATAAGACGGGCAGCAGAGTTAAGGATGGATTGGAGGGGAGCGAGGGTGCTAGCTGGGAGGCCACAGAGAAGGATGTTGCAGTAGACGAGGCGGGATATGACAAGGGCGTGGACCAGCATTTTTGTAGTGACAGAGTTAAGGAATGAGCGGATGCGAGAGATGTTTTTCAGGTGGAGGCGGCGGGGGGAGGTAAGGGTTTGGCTTTGGGGTTTGAAGGACAAGGCAGAGTCGAGTGTTATCCCAAGGCAGCAGACTTTTGGCACCCGTGAGAGTGTAGAGCCATTGACTATGATAGAGAGATCAGGGGTGGGGATGGAGTGCGACGGTGGAAAGATAATGAATTCAGTTTTCTCTACATTAAGTTTTAGAAGACGGGAGGAGAAGGACCAAAAGGACGACAGACAGACAGGGATCCTGGACAGTAGAGCGTTAATGTCTGGGCCGGAGATGTAGAGTTGGGTGTCATCAGCATACAGGTGGTACTGAAGCCATGTGATGCTATGAGCTGACCCAGACCAAGAGTGTAGATAGAGAAGAGTAGTATACTGCACTTAGTAGACAGGAAGCAGGTGGCACGTTAAGGCTAGGTCTACACTGCATCGGACAAAAAAAAGGCCCAAAAGCGGCCGTTTTTTTTCTGATGCAGAACAGTGTTTTTCATCACATTTTGCACAAAAAACGCGATCGCTTCTCGTTTTTTTTACGTCGCCCATACAATTGTACAAAGACGCCTAGAGAACTAAAAGCGCCGGCGTATTATACAACATGTTGTATAATATGTCGGCGCCAGAAGACGAGCAGAGAAAAGATGAGCTGTGGAGACAGCAGCTCGCCTGTCTATTGCCGTCTATGGGGCCACACAAAAGATCATAATGCTGTGCAGTGTAGACTCAGCCTAAGACTATGTTCACGCGGCTTATTTCGCAACGGATTTACAGCTGTATTTATGGCCGCAAATCCGTTGCAAAATCAGTTACAAACAAGTAACTGGCCGTTTTACATTGATTTTAATGGGAAATACGTGTCGTCGTTCAGACGACACTTATTTCCGTTCCGGATTGCGGCCGCGAATGTGCATGTCAATTATTTCCGGACTGATTCACCAACTATAATGAATGGGGATGGTGAATCCGTCGGGAAATCAGTTCCAAATACGTGCCACACTTAGTGGCACTTATTTGCAACTGATTTGCAACTGATTTCGGAACGTATTTATGTCGGAAATCCGACATGAATCAGTTCTGAAATCAGCCGTGTGAACATAGCCTAAGACGCACGATCATGTGAAATAGCAATGTGCTCCACATCATAAAGCGTTGTGGGAAAATCATCTTAAGCACAGGGATTTGTCAGGGCAGATGCTGAGGGCAAGAGGCAAAAATTGTGCTTGGGCCTCCCTTACCTCAAAGAGGTTTTCCAGATTTTTAGAGAATTGTAGAAAAATTGTATAAATTACAATGAGACAGATTTATCAATACAGTCTTACAATGTGCCATGCTTATAATAGGGTTGATAAATCTGGTGTCTGGTTGAACTTTACCTTTTATTAGTCGGCTTACTTCATGCCATTAAATTATGGTGCTCTTTGGTGGTACAGGACGTTGCACACTAAGCCATGCACCCTTTCCGTGAAGCCACACTCCTTTTGTCAAGTAAGGCGGAGGAGTGTCTAAAAGCTCTCCCAAAAAAAATTCTGGTTTGACGCCTCACTGTCAAAGCCAGTTTTGGAAGTAAAGACAGAACCCCATTTTTCATATCTGTCCTTGTTTATTTCTGAAACATATCAAAATATCCAGAAAATATGGGAAAATTTGCCATTTTTTAAAGCTCAAAAACTTCTCCATTTAAGACATTGTTATTCCACACAAAAAATTTTTATAACAAACATCTAACCTTTTTTTAAAATGTACAGGGCATAGGGGGGGAATTTCCCCCCGTACCTTAGCGTATATTCACACAGGGAAAGTTTCCACTGCGATACCCGGGAAATTTGTGCCCCACCAATTACGGAAATTCAAAGCCTCAAAGAGCACAATGAATTAAAACCCTTCATCCCCCACCAAAATTAACCCCGGGGGGAAAAATAAAGTTTTTGTTCTTTAAAAACCCCCTTTTTAAAAATGCACTTTTTCTGCAATTTTCAAATTTTTCTCCATTTTTTAAACGGGGACACAAAAAAATTTTAAACCAAAGGGAAAACACAATTTAATTTCATTCCCCTAATTCTTTTGCCTTTTTCAAAAAATCACTTTAATGGGGGCCCCTATTTGCGCTTTTTGACCCGATCCCCAAGCAGGGCTTTTGGATTTGGAGTCGTGGAGCCCATAAAAGGGACCGACTCCGACCCCCAAAAATAAAAATAATTGGGGTCCATTTTATTTTGGGAGCATTGCAAAGAGCAAGGGGAATTTGGTCCGGCCATTGCTACTGTTTCCCAAAATTTTTCACCCCTAAACACGGGGAGTTTAAATTAAAGAACAGGGACAGGAAAACGCTCCCCGGGGGAAAAAAAGTTTTCCCGTTTCCCAGGGCAAACAATTTCGGGCAAAATTTTTAAACCTGTTTTAAAAAAGGGAAGTAGAAAAATTTCAACCATTCATCAAAACTGATTTGGGGGCTGAGGCTTTTCCTTTAAACCCTGACATTGTTAGAGTTTTTTTTGCCCCTGTGGTCACTGCTTTGCCCCCCAACCCCCAATTTTAGGTGGAAAGAGGCCGTTCTTACCGGGAAATCATGAATCAGATTGGAGGTCATGTACCAGGATCTAAAGGAGGAAAAATACTATTTTCTCAGAAAAAATTTTCAAGACTCCACAAATTTTTCCTGCAGTGTTTTGCATATTTCCCTTTTTTTTTGGGTTTTTCAAAAGTCATATCCAAAAAAATTATATTGTACACGAAAAGAAAAAGGGAAACCCAATAAGGGTTAAAAAATTTTTTTAAATTTTTGAGACTTTCAGGGTTCCAATCCACCACCCCACAAAAACCCTTTTGTACATGAGCTACTGAAATTTTTTATATACAGTCTTTTTCCCTTATCAATAAAATTTGATTTTGAAAAGTTTTTTTACATCTCCCTTAGTGCTGCAGATTCTTTCCTGTAACTGCATTGTTACTTTTTTTCTGCCCCTAAAAATCAAAAGGTTAAATTTTTGTATTTAATTTTTTAGTATTTGGGAAAAATCCATTTTTTTGGGTTTTAAATACTGCCTGAATACTTCTGGACTCTAAATAATTAAAGCAAAATTTTTAACCCAAAAATTCTAAATCCCAGATTCTTTCTACACTTTCCCCCAATTTTGGGGTCCCAACGGGACTTGGATACAAAACACCCTTTTTTTCCTTCAACTCAAACCCAATTGTTCAAAAAAAATTTTTACTTTTTTGTTTTGTCAGTGCCCTTTTCTCCCTTTAAAAAAAGCTTAAATTATTGTATCAAAAGGTGATAAACAGCCTGATGTTACCTTTTTTTACTACAGTAAAGTTATCATTTAAAAAACATGCCCCAAATGTATGAAGTCAGGATTTCGGATTTTTCAGGAGTGGGAATCGGGATCAAGTCGGATTTTTTGGGGAAAAATTGAGGAGTCGAGTCGGGGCTTTTGGGTTGCCCTCCACACCCCCTTAAACAACCCCAGAATGGGAGGACCACCCTACCGGATTTGGGGGGTTTTTCATTTTCATTTTTTTTAGCACCCCCTCACATTTTTGACACCCCAAAACGTGCAAAAACTTTATAAAAAAACCCCAAAAAACCTCTTTTTTAAAAATAAACACCATTGAAAGGAAAATTAAAAACGGGGGGTGTAGTGAGTAAAATTCAAACCCCCAAACAGTGCCATTTCTGATTTAAATTTTTGCACCCCACCAGAGAGAAAAAATCCCCCCTCGGCCTTAAGTTCCTCAGGGATTTAAATTTAAAAGGCCCCTTTTTTCTGTAAAAGAAAAAAATTTTTCCCCTCAGCAAAATTTTTGAAAGCCTTAAAATTTTAAAAAAACCCATAAACAAACATTTTTACAAGAGGGGAAAAGGGCCCCGGTTTATGTCACCCTTTCCGTGCACATGAAATCCCAATTCAAACAAATAAACCCCACGCCCCCATTCTGGGGCCCCCAAAACTGAAGAGCTGGTTTCATGGGAAAAGAAATGAGTTTCGTGCCAAAACCCCTTTAAAAATTGTCTTGCAACCAGGGGCCCGCTTAAACATCATCACTGACTAGCCCCTTTTGGGGGGTTTTAAATTTTCCCCCCCTTCCCCCCCCATAAACACTTTTTTTTTTTTCTTTATTACATGTAGGTTTGAATTTTTTGCCGGGTTTAAATTCTCCAAATTTTTTCCCCCTTTTTTTGGGTTTTTTGGGATTTTTTTTTTTATTTAATTTTCATTACGGGTTTTACCAAAAAAAAGGAGTTCCCATCCTTATTTTTGGAAATACAATATTCCCTTTCCCTTACATTCGAAAAACCAAATACATTAGATAAATTCGGTTTTTAAATGTTTTTAACACGGGGTTAGGAACCCTATGTTTTGGAAAAAAAAAAAAATCTACCCCCGGCCAGGGGTTGAGTACTGTCCCTAACCAAAGGGGCCTTTTAAAAGGAAAGAATCGAAAGTAAAAGCGGGCATTTATTCCTTTGGGCACTGCTATGGAACTACAAGTACCCACCATATCAAAATTAATTAAGAAACTGTAAGCTGCAAAAAAAAACTGGGGAAAGGGTGCTATATTATATAATATATATAAAATATATATTTTATATTAAAATAAAAAGGCCATTTACAGTCCCTTTTATCTTAGATTATAGCAAGTGCAGCACGCTGAGGAACTAAAAGTCACACTAGCCACACTTTAAGATAAAGGACTGTTTATGTGAGAGTAAATTTTGGTTTAAAACATTGCTTTTTTCCCACTCACCACATTGCACTTTTGCTGTCTCAAAAAACTGAAGGACCTGTGAAAACGGGAGCCCATGTGACTGTAAAGCATCACGGGGCCCTTAAAACCCTTTCTGGGCACGGATTTTTTGCACAAACCTCAAGCCCAAATTGGGCTTTTTTCCAGAGTGGGGGGCTTGGAAACCAAACCCGTGGGACTCCTCCTCCAACCCACTGTGCTCAAAGCCCCGGGCATTCCCTTTAACCTCCCCGTCCCCAAAAATTTGGCCCGCCCCCCAAAATGTTTAGCACGGAAGTAAAAAAATGAAAAAACATTTTTTTTTTCCAACAAAATGCGGTTTTAAATCAAAGTTTTAAGTGTCCGTTTTTACATTGAAATTTTTTGGGGGAAAACCTGACTCAAGAATTGGGTTAAATTCCCTAAAGTTATGGCGGTTTTGCTTGTTTTAAAAAATTTTTTACGGGGAGGCCCCAAAATGGGTTTGGGAGTCGGGGTTTCTGATAGAGTCCGTTGCCCACCCTTTTTGGGAAAAGGTTTTGGGGGTTTTTTTTCCCATAAATTAAATTGGGTGGAGTTTGCATCCCCAAAATACTGACAAAAAAGGGCCCTGGATTTATGTTGTTTTTTGATTATTTTTTTTTTTTTTTAAAATAAAAATTTAAAAAATTGGGCCAATCCCTTTAGTGTATTTATCCAGGAGTGAGGTACTGACGTCGCCCATCAACACCCAAACCATAAACTGACAAAAAAATTTTTGGGTAAGAAAAATTAAAACTCAAAATCAAATGGAAAACGTTTTTTCCCTGTGAAATGTATATAGATCTTCCTATTTATTCATTATGTGGTGGATGATTGAACTCCTAAGTGTATGTAATGATATCTCCCCCCGGGTTTTTATAAACATCCCATTGGGGAGAGAAAAAATATCTCCCTTTTTTAAAGGAAAAAAATTTTTGCTTTTTTTGTGTTTTCATGCCCATCTAAAGTAGATACAAAAAATTACTTTTTTTCTATACGCAAATTTTTGGGTTTTCCATAATTGTTTTGGAAAATTGTCCCCCTCATTCTCCCCTAAAAATAGTCCCTTTAAAGGGGGAACCCGTAAATCTTTGGGGAAGATTGAAACTTTTTGGGACTTTTCCCCGCGAGGGATTATTAGGGTTTTTTTTTAGTAAGGGTGAAAAGGTTTTCCCGACATGGGCCCCTTTTTTAGGGGCGATCACCCTGGGGTTTAATAGGTTAGGGTTTGTCCATTTAAATTTCCCTTTAAAATTTGGGAGGGGATTTCTAGGGGAAAGCTTTTTTTATTTATTTTTTTTTGGGAATTTCACCTGTATTTTTTAGTATGGCGACAAGAATAAGAGGGAAATGTGCTTAGGGGCCTTCTTTTTTTTTTACCCGAATTTATAAAAAAAAAGTTATATTTTATGATTTTTTTTCCTTTTTTTTTGAGTACAAAAATTTAAAGGTGGGGGGCCAGAAATTTTTTCCCAAAAACAGTTTAGAACGGAGTGGCAGATAGGGATTTGTGAGGACCCTTTTTAAATAAAGGGAGAGTTGGGCAACTGCGTAACAAAGCTCACTTTTTTCATGGGAGTGAAGCTTAGCAACATCCTTTAAAAGGGGGTTTTAAACGTTACAAAAAACAAATCCCCAGATTAAAGGGGACAGTAAAAAAAGCACTTTTTTAATTTTGGGTTGCATTAAACCCCTGGGCACTTTTGGTTTTTAAAAGATATCAACTTCCTGTAAAACTGTATTCTTTTCCCCGATGCTTTTTGGGTTTTTTTGGTCGGGGAAACCCCCCCTTTCGATTCCCTAGACACGCCCCCTGCACCCGTGATTGGCTGGCTGACAATTTTATTCAGCCTGTTGGGATAACGCCCCTAACTGGAAAAACCCCCCGGGCCCCGCCGCCCGCTGGTTGGGTGCCTGCCCCCCCTGTGTTTACTCCCCCCCTGGGGCTGTTAAAATTGAATTTTGGGAAAACCAATGTCCCGCTGCTCTAAGAAAATCTCCCACTCTTTGGTGATGATCTGGGGAATTACTTTCCTGTTCAAAGGGGCTTTTGGGCCCAAAAGGGTTTTTTTACCCAAACCCCAGTTCCAGTCCCCTTTAAACTGCTACTTTTGAAAAGAAGGCATTCTGTTCCTCAGGGGTAATTCAACCCCGCCTCCTTATGACGTCATCAATTTGGAGTGTTTTACATAAGGGTTCCCCACTGTTGGGCCCGCATAAGCTGCTTGAAAAGTGCATTTCTTTCCCGAAACCACTCTGCAAGATAAAAGGGTTTGGATTTAAATCCCCTCATTTTTTTTTTTTTCTTTTATAAATTTTTACACATATTTAAAGATATTAAAAATAAAATGTAACATCTATAATTTTATTTAATACACAACACCCAAAACCCCCCCATATAGTGTCCCATTTCACAAAGGGCACCCCCAACACTTTTTCCCAATTTTGTTTTTACAATCATAAATTCTGGGGGATGAGACATGATATAGGGGGGCATTTTTTGGGGGTAACATATATAAACCCTTTTAGAGATTTACATTATATATTTTAGGTCTCTCTACATATGTGTAGAATTTGGGGGGGGGGAATTTTAAATCTGTAGGGATTAGAACCCCAACTCCTTTGTTGTAAAACAATACCTATCACTCTCACTTTCCTTAAACCCCCTGCACCAACAGTCCAAGTTTTGTTTACAACCCCCATTGTTTTTCCCCTCACATTTTACCCGCACCCAAACAAATCTTTAAAATTTTAACACATTTGTCCTTTTTATTTAAATAAAGGTCTCCCGCCCGTTGTCTATAAAATTTTGGGGGAACACCAAAATCAATTTTAAAACTTGTTTTGGGTTTTTAGCGCATTTGGTGTAAACTAAGACATATTACAGGTGGTTTTCCCGGTGTTTGGAGCCTCAAGGCTTGGGAGACATAAGAAACATGCAGGAGGCTACAGAGTTTTATATATCCAGACAACCTTCTGCATTTCCCCCCTTCATTTCAAAATATGGGCCCCCAGTTCTTCATTAGGGGGGAACCCGGCCCCCCCTGGGAGGAGAGACAAAAAACCCGCTGACAGGAGAGACACAAACCCCCGGATTTCAAACTCAAACTGAGAAAATTAGCTGAACACCCAAACAGCCCCCAAAACGATAACAAACCCCCTTTTCTTTTTTTTGGTTTTTAGTCTGAGTTTTTTTACTAAAGGGGACCCCTGCAATAGCAAACAGGAGTGGAGAAAGGGGGCAGCCCTGCCTGGTTCTCCGAAAGAAGGAAAAAGGCTCAGACAGTCAACCATTAACCAGCACCCTTGAACACAGATCGGAGTATAACAGTTAAACCCATTTTCAGAATAAAATTTTAAAAGGCCCCCAAATTTAAAAATAGTTTAAATTTAAAAAAAAAAATCCCCCTCAATTGAATCAAATGCGTTGGCGGCGTCAAGCGAGACAAACACTCGATCTTCCACCTCAAAGTAATGGCCCAATTTTAGTGCAACCAAACTTCCCCAATATTAAAGGCCTTTTTTTTTCCTGGCACAAAGCCTGAAAGGTCCCCGATTTTAATCGGGGACAATATCTATTTGCTCAAGCGTCTTACCAGAACTTTGGCAAGAATTTTGATATCTAACTGTAGGAGGATTTACAAAGGGTTGGGTTTTTCCCTGGTTTTGGGCAAAAAAAC
This sequence comes from Phyllomedusa bahiana, assembly GCA_025379985.1. Lineage (NCBI taxonomy): Eukaryota > Metazoa > Chordata > Amphibia > Anura > Hylidae > Phyllomedusa > Phyllomedusa bahiana. The sequence goes on along the minus strand of JAODAL010011805.1, from coordinate 16,591 downwards.
AGAAAATTTCCCTTTCATTGGGTTTCAAAGGGGGGCAGATATTCTGGAAAGCTTTCTCCAACATCTTCAAAAGTTTTGGGACTAATTGCTCACCGCAGGTTTTGTAGAATTCAATGGGAAAACCCAAAAAAATACCGAACCCTTTTTTTCGGTTTTTGAAGAACGCAAAAGAATTTCCCCACATTTAGGGGGTCATCCATGAAGACTCTATCGGCTTCTGAAAGAGAGAGCAGAGAAATCTCAGCTAAGTAAGAAGAAATGTCTAAGGGCGAAGCTGATGTATGTTTAGAATATAAGTTTTAGTAGCACAGTTGGAAATACTCTAGTATGTTGTGGGGATTCGATGGTAAAATCCCATTAGGCATGCGAATAGCAGTTATCACCGAGGGGTCTGAGGAAACCCAAGCAGTAAGTGTAATGAGCCTTCCGCATTTCTCACCGTGCTCATAGTAAGACAGTCTACAAAAGAAGGCCTTTTTCTCAGCTGAGGAGTTAAGTGATGTTTGATAAAATCGCAACCTACATAGCCACTCTGTCCTATTCTCACCTGTGGGATCTCTAACATATTGTGCTTCAGCTTCCAGCACCTGTCTGGACAAAAGAAGCTTTCTATGTGCCTAGCTCTTCTTAATATTATTAATTGCCAGGGACATAGTTCCTCTAGTATACGCTTTGAACGCATCCCAAAAAACATGGAGGGGGCACTACCCATATTTTCAGAAAAAAGGTTTGCCATCTATCCAGGAAGAAGGGAGGAGCAGGCAGAATTTTTATCCAGAAAGGGTTTAGTTGCCACTTTGATTAAGGAGGAATATTGGGGAGGGTCAACTCAATTTTACCCAGTGAATGATCCAAGAGGGAACTTGCCAAGTATTCTGCATTTAGGACTTCCTGTTCCGGCGCGTACATGAGCGGCCACGCAGAGTGAGAGCTCCCTCTCATACCCGCCTCACAGCAGCGCTCCCTGCTCCATATCGCGCCAGTGATTGGCATTTGAAAGGTGCTGGGGACATACTCCGCTGCCGACATCGGGAACGGAGCCGTTACAGCAGTGGGAGCCTGAGTGCCGCAGCAGAGCATCCTACCCGAACGCGCCGTGCCAGGTAAGATGGCGCCCGATCCACCGTGCTCCACGAGGAGTGGATGCGTGGTTCCCCACACAGAAACCCTGCAGCACTCTCGGGCAGCAGAAATTAGAGAAGAGTAGGACCCAGTGCAAGACGGCTCTCCTCAGGCCTTGCAGGCTAAGTCAGTAAGCTCCTATCAAGCAGGGACAGCGAGGAATTCAGGGGATGCAAGTGCACAACAGGCAGTCACTGAAACGCTGCAGGCTAAGGTAGTGAACCAGGAGGGTGTTATAGACTCCGACACTGAAGAGTCCTATATTACTGGTTCTTTTGCTGTTGCCCCTCTTCAGCAACGTGCCGCCCGAGCGTTGAAAGAGGCGCTTTCTGGCACCCCAGTGCAACAAAATGCTGACAAAAGTAATGCACAGACGTCCAGTATCTTATATCCTCCAAGCAATGTCTCTAAGCATGCTGAGGGACACTCTAATGAGTTGCTAGATGATTCAGAGGAGGGTGAAGAACAAGTACCGGGGCTAGCAATCTCATGCAAATCTATGGCGATAGCGACTGAGATCATGGCCTCCCTAGAAGTCGCAGTTTCCAATTCAGACCCTTTTTGAACTCTGTTATTGAATTCACCATGACAATTTCCTCTGGCAGAGAGTTCCACAGTTGCACTGTTCTAACAGTAAAGAATCCCTTTCTATGTTTATGTAGAAACTTTCTTTCCTCAAGACGTTGAGGATGCCCCCTTGTTCTGGATATATATAAATCTTGAGAGAGATCTCTATATTGACCTTTAATATATTTAAACATATTTATTATGTCCGACAATTTAAAGAGGAAAAATCGGTCCTAAAAAATAATTTTATTAAATATATTAAAATATATCGTAATCTATCTAAAAAAAACTCACAAAAAACTGTGGGAGGCGAACAACAACCACATGGGTGGGACCAGGGGAATACAAAGCCTGGCCCTGTAAACCTAATATAACCCCTACCTAACTAAGAAAGATACAGGAAATCGCCCTATAATTCCGCCAGCCTTGCCCCAATTCAAAAACACCCTGTTAAATTTCCCCATGGTCCCTCCCAACAATGTTTCAATCATCCATGACAAACATCAGGGACAGTCTGGAAAGATATAAGTTGACCAAGTGTCCCGGGTATAGTAAAAATAAATGGCTGCAAAAAATGCAAGGCACGAGAATTAGAGGGTAAATAAATACCTGATGGTAGTACTGATGCAGAAAACAACATGCAAATGCCGGGGTTTTACATAACAAAAAAGGACACTTTCCTTACGTTTATCAGCATAATGCCGCCTTGTAGGTTTGTTATGTAAAACCAGCAAGGACCACCCAGGCTGTGGGAAGTACAAAAACAAAAAAAAAGGGCATAAGATAAACAACCAACCCCAAAAGAACCCCCCACCACAAAGCATACACCCATATAACTTACTATTTAGTTTTCAGAACTGAAGTCATCTCCCCCCTGTAAGGGCAATGACAGCGTGGGCTGTGTGTGAACCCCGAAAGCTGGCGGCGCGCAAAAGATAAAGGCGCGACGGCAGCCCTCCGGACTCACATAGTGCGCCAGCAACGGAGAACTGCCCCAAAAAAAGGGGCCTTAGTTATGGCGCAGGGCCCCAGTAAACTCGCCCGAATGTATGCAAAAAGGCACATCGGGGCAGGCAGACTGAAGGTGATTTTAAAACCATGTAAATTGACAGCTAGTAAAACAAATTTTATTGGTAGGGAAAAAAAATGATAATCTGTTCCAATTCCCCAAGGGACATGATAAAGTTAGTTTGGATATTGGCTCAATCGATCAATTTAATTAACATTGTTATTTTCCCGGGGGAAAGAAAAAAAAACCCCTTTAAAGATACTCTGAATCCAACTGGTTTTTTTTAAAAAACCCTTTTGGTGCCTTGTTTTTAGGGTAAATGCCCAAAGCATTCCTTTCGCAGTAAAAATCTGTAATTTTCCCACGTTTTGAGAGGGAGAAAAACCCGATCATGCCCCCCTTTTGGGCATTAGAGTTCCCCCCATGTTTTTGATGTATATGACGGGATTGGGGTTCACGTTGATGGGCGAATATCGACCAAAAATGCCCCCCAATCCTACTCGCAGCTGTCTTGTTTTTTTTACCTCTCCCAATCCAATCACAGGTTATCAGAGAACAAGAACTAGAATCCCAGATCATCAATTTGTCAGATAAAATCTTGACATCTGATGAGATGAATCATTATAAGGGACTATATTTGCCGACAATGAGTTCTATTTTTTTTTTAACAGGGACAAAGGGTTTACAGTTTTTGCAAGGAAACCTACGGGGAAAAATTTCTTTGAGCAAAAAATAAGGGGAGACTCTGAAATGGGATCCCTGTTGTATGCTGCAAGATGTAAGATTACATTCGGATTGGCAATATAACCAAAAAAATGACATTGGAAAGGGCCCCTTTACAAACCTGAGGGCCAAAGTAATAAGATCCCACCAGTGCAGAAGCATCTTCTTTGGAGGTATTTTTGGATTTAGTCCTTAAAGATCGGGGCCAAGATAAAAGAGTCCAGTGGAGAATTATTTTAAAATCTGAACGGGTAGCACTAGAATCCTTATAAAAAGAACCGCGAGCTATGCATTAAGCCCTCTGACAAGGGGGGAAAAATGTATGAGAATTGTCAGCAATATCGGGAGATGTGCCTGAATTTTTAAGGATAAAAATTTTATGCACGTTTATAAGCCCCACTAGGGTTTTTCGGGGCAGAACAAAAAATTTTATTAACACGGGCAAAAAAAGGGGAATCATTGACCAATTTGGGAATATGACTTTCTATATCCACGTACCCCAAAAGGTTGAAATTTTAATGCCTTCCCAAAGCAAAAGGGGGTGTCTCCCTTAGGGGACGTCCCTTGCTCTGGGATAGGGGCCCTCTTCAAAATTGGGGTATCTACTAGACCACTTTCTGGCACCATTTTTTGTTAAAAAACCCTCCCCATCCTTTGTTAGGGACACTATGGATTTTTAAAGCGCATTGAAGGACTGACGATTAGTGAGGGTGCCTTTTAGCAAGTATCGACGTAGGAGGCCCTATATAGTGTTTACCCCATCTTGGGATGCAGGGCTGTTGAATTAAAATTTCCTCTTTCAGAGGGGTACATTTTAGAGCTCACAACGGTTTTTTTGGGGAAAAAATTCTGTATTTTACCCTCACAAGGGAAATTTATTCCTTTTTGAGGGGGGACGTCTTCCACCGCTACAGGGACGCCAGGGGCAAGTTCCTTGCCCGGCCTACAAATCTTACCTAGGCTGGGGGGAGACGTCCGTGGTCTTCGTGACTCCCTTCCTCCTTTCTCTGACCTATAGCCCTGTGGGCTAGATTCATCGACAATTTTATCATCTGGAAATGGTTCACAAGAAGAATTTGCTCAGTTTGTACAGAACCAACTTAAAATCGTTTAATCTTAGATTTACATTTGAGATTTCTTCTGAATTTTTCCATTCCTTATTCGTTTTGGCAGAGGTCGGGATGGGAGTTAAAAAACCACTCCGGAAACCACGCCACAAATTCTTTACTGCATGGGAAGTTTCCCCCCCCGACCCCCTAAAAAGGGGGGACCCCCACGTGGACATTTCCTGGTCTCCGACTAATTGTTCCTCTCTGGAAGATTTCAAGAAAGAGGCTAATATTTTGAGATCTCGGTTTCTGACTAAAGGCTCCCCCAATTATATATGAAGACAATATATCAACTGCACTAAAAGGGATCGGGTAAATTCGACACCAAAAAATCCATACCAGCCAGGATCAAGAGCGTAGCGCGCATCATTGGCCCCTTTTCACAATGCGGCCCATCGGGTGGACAGACCCTAAATAAAATACGGGATGTGTTAAAAATGGCCCCCGATTTGGGGGATTAGTGGGGGAGGCCCCTCGAAATCCTATAAAGGGAAGAAATCTGAGGGACTGTTTCAGTAGCCATTTGTAAATCCAAAGAAAAGACATGTGGCTGACTAACCAAACGGTTCTTTCAATGGGGGGACTGTTTTTTTTGATTTGTGGAAAAGAAAAAAACTTTTCCCCAAATGATACAGGGGAAAAAAACCCTATCAGATTAAATATTTCATTAATTGTAAGACCACACATGTGGTATATCTGAAAACCCTGTGCATGGGGATTGGGGTATATAGGTAAAACCAAAAGGGACAGCGCGACGTGGATTGGGGGCTTTTTGGGCGATTTTTCGCATCAACAGACACACCAATCTCACGTCTATCACTCATACATGGGGGGAACCCAAATCCTCAAATGGGGGGGCATGATCGGGTTCCCCCCTCCCCTCAAAAGACATGGAAAATTTGGACAGATTATTACTGAGAAGGAATGCTTCGGGACATTTACCCCAAAAATACAAACCCCCAAAACGGGTTAAATGACCATTGGATTTCAGCAGTTATTTTTTAAAGTTTTCTTTTCTTTTCCGTTAATAAACATGTTGAAAAAACTTGATCGATTGAGACAATACCCCAAAATAACTTTATCAATGTCCCTTGGGGGAATTTTTGGGAAAAGATTTTTATTCTTTTTCTACCAATAAATTTGTTCCATACTGTCAAACCCAGCATGGTTTTTTAAAACACCTCTCATCTGCCCCCCCCGTTGTCGCGTCCGCATACATTTTGGCGCGATCTCATCTGCGCATGCCCGTAATAAGGCCTTTCTCGGGCAGTTTTTCCTTGCTGCCCAACTATGTATGTCACGGAGGCGCTGCGATCCGCCTTTTTCTTCCCGGTCGCCACTTTTGGCGTCTCACCACACAGCCGAAGCTGTCATGCCCTAAAAGGGCGGAGATGATTACAGTTTTGAAACTAAATTAAGTATATGGGGGTTTTCTTTGTGGTGGGGGGGTTTTTTGGGGGTTGGTTTTTTTATCTTATGCCCTTTTTTGTCTTTGTTTTTGTATTCCCACAGCCTGGGGTCTTTTCGGTTTCATGACAAAAACCCACAAGGGGGCATTATGCGATGAAACGAAGGTAGTGTTTTTTTGTTTTTAAACCGGCATTCATGTTGTTTCTGCTCTAAAAACCATCAGGTATTTATTTACCCCCTAAATTTCGTGCCTTTCATATTGCAGCCATTTATTTGTTTCTATAAACCCCGACACTTTGGGCCACTTAACTTTTTCCCGATGTCCCCTGAATGTCATGGATGATTTAAAAATGTTGGGACGGACCAGAGGAATAACAGGGTGTTTTTGAATTAGGGCAAGGCTGCGGACAGGAACCCCTTATCGGGGGGATTTTTTCCCGTATCTTTCTTATTAGGTAGGGTATATTAGGTTTACAGGCCAGGCTTTTTATATCACTTGGTCCCACCCCTGTGGTTTTGTTCGCCCCCCACAGTTTTTTGTGAGTTTTTTTTTTGATAGTTACGATATATTTTAATATATTTTTTAAAATTTTTTTTTTTAGGACCGATTTTTCCTCACAAATTGTTTTCTATAGCTGTCAAAGGTTTTGGGACTATTTGGGAGGGGTCTGCTAGGTACATTTGTTTTGTGAATATTTTTTATGTCCCCCCAAGCCATCTTTTCCTAAACAAAATAACCCTAACTTGCTAATCTTTCCCCGGGGATTCAGTCCATAGTCTTTTATTATTTTTGTTTTCCCACCTTTGTACCGTTTAAGCTCTACAATGTCTCTCCTGTGCAGTGGGTCAGAACTGTGCACAATATTCCCTGTGTGGTCTAAAACCGTGATTGTATAATGAAGAACAATGCTCTAATCATGTGCATCTATGCCCCCTTTTAATACACCCCCCTAATCCTATTTGCCTTGGAGCTGCTGTCGAAACTGGCTGAACAGTTAAGTTTACTGTCCCCCAGGATTCCCAAGTCCTTTCCAAGCACTTTACCCGTTTTTTCCGTTTAACATGTAATATAAATGGATTTTTCCTCCCCATGTGATAGCCTTTCATTTATCTGGTTTAAACCCCATGTGCCATTTTTCTGCCCCCGGGCCCCAACTTTCAGATTTTCCCTTTGTAATAACACATTACCCCATTGGTTTTATTATTTAAAAAGCCTATCATCATCTGCAAAGATCGATATTCTACTATGCAATCCAAATATGTAAAAATCATTAATAAAAAATTAAAAAGTAAGGGCCGTTCTGAACCCTGTGGTACCCCCCCTATAGCAGGGATCCATTGAGATACACCATTAATTACCCCCTTTGTTTTTATTACTGAGCCAGTTGCTTACCCACTTGCACACTTTTCCCCCAGTCCCAAACTTTTCATTTTACTTGCCCAACCTTTTATGTGGCACGTATTAAATGCTTAAAAAATCTAAATATTGACATCTAACCTCACCCCCAATCCAGTCTAGACTAATTCCTCTAGAAGTTATGAATTAGTTTGAAAGGCCAATCCCTTTATAAAACCCCATGCGGGGAAAGGGATTTACATTTTTTTTCAGTGAGATACTCCCCGTATAGCATCTCTTAAAAACCTTTAAACATTTTACCTACAACAGAGGTTAATTTACCGGCCTATAGTTTCCCGGGCACTTTTTTACGTTTTTGAAAATTGGCCCCCACATTGCTATGCGCCCCAAACCTTGGGCTACCCCGTTATTATACAGTCCAAAATATTAAGAATGGGGCCTGTCATACTTACTTAACTCTATTAGGGCAGGGGGGGGGATATCACCCAGGGGCCTTGTGATTTGTCTATTTTAATCTTTCCCAAGGGGGAGTGCACTTTTTCCGGGTTAGACAAGAAACATTTAAGTTTGAGTTTACTCATCCCTTGCCGACAACAGAAGGGCTCCTCCATGGGAAATACAGTGGAAAAAAAAATTGTTTAATAGGTTTGTTTTTTTCATCGTCCTCCACAAATCTCCCCCAATACTTTTCAAAGGGGCCCAAACGGGCCCAAACTTTTTACTATTTATTTACTTTCTTTATCCCCGGGACCGCCCTTATCCGCCCCCGCCCCACGTTGGGGCCTAAGCCCGTTACCGTCGCTATGCAAAAAGGAAAAAAAAAAGGGGGGGGCCCCAAAAGCGTTAATTTTTCAACGGGGGAAAAATGGAAAAAAGAAAAAAAATATTTCCCCCTTCAGTGTTGCGCTTTTTTGTAAACACAACACTCATAACGCTTGCAGGGGGGTATTTGTACCCCCTACCCTTACTACGCAGCCAATGGGGTTTTGTTGCTCCGCCGGATACCGGTAGAAAAAACCACAAAAATGGAGAAAAAAAAAAAAATGGACTCGGCGCCGTGGAGGGGGTAGTAAAAAAGCCCAAATCTAAAGGCTTCTCATTTAAAATTTTTATTCTTAAAAATTCGCGGGGTTACCCAGACAAAAATTTAAAAAAAAAGGAAATTAAAAAAGGGCTTTTCCGTTTCGCCTTTTACCCCCGCTTTCATCAAATAAAGAATAACAAAAATTAAAGTAAAAAATAGTGCTGACATGTATTGTAATTGGATTTACTTATTTACAGGTAAGTGACGTGGAAACACCTGGGGAAGAGAAAGAAGACAATTGGGAGAAAGGGGTCAATCAAAGTGAAACGAGCAAGGGAGAAAGACGGGAAACCCGGGGGGTCATTCGGGAACCCCCACTAATTTAAAATTTGATATTTTTGTGATAATAAAAATAAAAAAAAGTTGAAATTTGGTGTGTAGTGTATTGATTGGGGTGGGGGAAGCTATATTAAAGGTGGTGATGTAGATAAATCACTGCCTAGAGTATAAAAAGAAAAAAGTTGAGAAGAATTGAAGAAAAAAGAAGAAATAGTGAATAAGAGAAGAAGTGTCCAATAGCAAGAAAGGCGGTGAATACAAATGAACCATTGACGAGTGAGTGGGAATAGTTTAAAAAAAGGATTGCCGCTATAATGAAGATAAAATGTGCGCTAAAGCAATTCATATTGGGATAGATGAATTTGATTGGTTAAAGTAGGAGAGGTAAAAATTTGAATAAGCCAATGGTAGGTCAGTATAGAGGCATCCTGTGATAGGTTGTACTATTGGTGGGTACTATGAACTAACCAATCAGTGTTCAAAGGAATGAGACTCACTGATAGGCTGGGATCTAATTCGGGAATTTTGAGTTAAACAATGAATAAAGGAGCTACTCCTCTATGGCAAATAACATGAGAAGTGCAGAGGAGCTGATGACCGATGCTAGTAGACCATTTATGATCAAGTAGAGGGGTCTAGAGACCGGGACTTAGTGGGTGATCGAGTATGCTCAGTGAAGATATAAAGTATTGAATTAGAGGGAAGATTAAATGAGAAAAGAAAAGAATCACCGTGGATCCCGTAGATACAGATGCTCTGGTGACTTTGTGTGAACAGATGTAGATAACATCTGTGGGAATAAGTAACAAAATAGCACACAATAAAATTAAAAGGATACAAGTTAGATTACATCCACATTATAGAAAAACTCGGAAGCATTACACATGGTTTTAGTTGTTAAAACCTACCAGATACATGAACAACAAGGAGCGGAGAATATAATGCCAATATGACAGTATGTACTGGTACTGTTCCTGGAATTTGTACAAATTAAATATAGAAATTTAAAATTAAAATTTTTTATAGCCTATTGAAGTCTTGTGGACTTAACCTTTAGACCACTTGTTAATACATTTATTATTTGTTGTATGTGAATAAATAATTTAAAAAGAAATAATCTTTTCTTTCTTCGGTATATAATCGATACATAAGGACACAGAAATTAATACTCTAAAAAATGGAACATGCTCACGGAATTAATAATTTTGCTCGGTTGGCGATCATGAGGCCTTGGAGGGGACAAGGTCTGTAATCTGTAGATCCAGAAACATCTCTTTTTTCTGGAGAGCTGTAAGCGGTTGTAGTTTCAGGGAAATAAAATCAACTGGAGTGATAATTTAAGACATTTAAATCTCTCTGAGGAACTTCATTAAAATGACGGTGACTCACTGTGTAGTAGGTCGCCCTCTTTTTACGCAGGCCCTGTGGCCATTTAAGGCGGAGGAGTAGGGGTCTGGACGTTCTACATAAATTATTGGGAGTGAGCAACTGACATTCGATGACTATATCAACAAACGAACTTTTGCCTTTTGTGTGTGTTTTATGGGTTATACTGCATTAGTGGTTTTTTGAAAAATGATTCAGAACGAGTAGTAATGCTGTTCAGAAAAAGCAAAAGGGGGGGAACGGAAAGGTGAGCAACCAGATGAGATGGGACGTTCTGCTGATGTTCTATGGGATATTGATCAGCTGGAGCTACCATGTTCTTTATATTTGGTGCCCTTCTGTATATTATACAGGTTTTATCGGTAATAATGGACCAAAATAGGGGTCTTTTTTAAGAATATACAATTGCCGTTCTAGCTGTTTTGGTTATTGCTACTCTTGAAGAATTGATTGGGTAATGAGTGAATATTTTATTCTTTGAACTGTCGTCAACTGGGTTTTTCTTCTTTTTTTCTAGGAAACTCTTGATTGAGTCAGGTTGTCGGCTTTTTAATTGGGCATCTCTATAAAAGATTATCAGGGTATCTTTTTTCTCCCGGAATTATTGGTCAGATTTAGAGATGGGCGAATCGATTCTAACGAAGTGGAATTCGTTTTAGAATTTCAGGAGGGAAAACTCTCGGTTCGAACGAAGTCGAACTTTGGGGTACTTCGGTCCTGTGAACGAAGTGTGCTTTTGATTATAAAATTGGCTGCGACGCACATGGCGTTACATGGTGAAAGCACTCTGGGAGGGATGAAGGGCATAGCATGTGCTGAGATGAGCCAATCAGAGAACAGGCGGGATTCTGTGACGTCACCGCACTATAAGACGAGCGCGCCGCTGGAGCTCACAGCTCCTACTGTCTGACAGGGAAGGTGCTTTGGGCTGCGGGTGATAGCGCCTTTCTGAAGAACTGTGATTTTTACACACGATTTTTGTGTGGGGGGTCTCAGCTTGTCTCAGAGAATGGTTCTCTGAATGATTCTATTTTGGATTTTTTGGGGTATTGGATCCTGATATTCCAGTGTGGCGTCCACTGCCAGCTGCATATAAATTCATAATCAAGTGGGATCTAAGCAGGTTCCTGTTGTATTATTTAAGAAACAGCGTTTTTAACAATACAAATACCACTTCATTTTTGGTGCTGCTCAATTCTATTGCGCAAATTTACAATTCCAGAGGGTTAATTAAGCGTTGTTTTGCTGGCGTTTTGTGTGCCAAAAATAAACGTCTTCTTTTTCAACACCAATTATATATTTTTTTTTTTGGTAGCTAATCACAAAGCAAAGGTTTAATTCAATTTTATTCTTGTTGTGTGGCGTAGAAAATACGCCAATTGTAACACGCTACAAAGCTACTAGTTTGTGGTGTCATTTCTATTGCGCAAATTTACATCCAGGGGGTTAAATAAGCGGTTGTTTTGATGGTGTGGCTGACAAAAATAAAACCGTACTTTTTCAACCGCCAAATATATATTTTTTTTTTGGATAGCCAATTCACAAGCAAAGGTTAATTTCAATTTTATCTCTTGTTGTGTGGCGTCGAAATAACACCAATTGTAATACGCTACAAAGCTACTAGTTTGTGGTTGGTCAATTCTATATTTGCGCAATTTACAAGCCAGGGGTTATTTAAGCGTTGTTTTGCGGGTGTGCTGAAAAAAATAAACCGTCTTTTTCAGCGCCAATTATATATTTTTTTTTTTGGTAGCCTAATTCACTAGCAAATGGTTAATTACAATTTTATCTCTTGTTGTGTGGACGTAGAAATACCAACCATTGTTACACGCTACAAAGCTACTAGTTTGTGGTGCACACATTTCTATTGCGACATATTTACATTCCAGGGGTTAATTTAAGCTGTTGTTTTGTGGTGTGCTGACAAACATATAAACTGTCTTTTTAAACGCAAAATTTATATTTTTTTTTTTGGTAGCCTAATTCACAAGCAAAGGTTTATTACAATTTTATCTCTTGTTGTGTGGGTAGAAAAATACGCCATTGTAATACGCTACAAAGCTATAGTTTGTGGGGCTCAATTCTATTGCGCAATTACATCCATGGGGTTATTAAGCGTTGTTTTGCTGGTGTGCTAACAAAAAATAAAACCGTACTTTTTCAACGCCAAATATATATTTTTTTTTGGTAGCCTAATTCACAAGCAAAGGTTAATTACAATTTTATCTCTAGTTGTGTGGCGTAGAAAATACACCATTGTAAACTCGTACCAAAGCTACTAGTTTGTGGTGATCAAATTCTATTGCGCAATTTACATCCAGGGGTTAATTAAGCGTTGTTTTGCTGGTCGTACTGATAAAAATAAACTGTCTTTTCAACGCCAAATATATATTTTTTATTTGGTAGCCTAATTAACAACAAAGGTTAATTACAATTTTATCTATTGTTGTGTTGGTTAGAAAAAATACGCCATTGTAATACGCTACCAAAGCTACTAGTTTGTGGTGGCTCAATTCTATTGCGCCAAATTTTACATCCAGGGGTTTAATTAAGCGTTGTTTTTTGCTGGTGTGCTGACAAAAAATAAACGTCTCTTTTTCAACGGCCAAATATATTTTTTTTTTTGGTAGCCTATTCACAAGCAAAAAAAAAAAGGTTAATTACAATTTTATCTCTTGGTGTGGGCGGTAGAAAATACACCTTTGTAACACGGCTACAAGCTACTAGTTTGTGGTGGTCAATTCTATTGCGAATTTACATCCAGGGGGTTAATTAAGCGTTGTTTTGCTGGTTGTGCTGACAAAATTAAACCGTTCTTTTTCAACGCCAAATATATATATTTTTTTTGGTAGCCTATTTCACAAGCACAGGTTAATTACTATTTTATCTTGTTGTGTTGGCGTAGATAATACACATGGTAACACGCTACAAAAGCTACTAGTTTTGTGGTGGCACATTTCTATTGCGCAATTTAACATCCGGTGGTTAATTAAGCGTTGTTTTGATGCTGTGCTGACAAAAATAAACTTTCTTTTTCACACCGAAATATATACATTTTTCTTGTAGCATAAGTACAAGCGAAGGTTTTAATTAAGCCTGTTGTGCTTTTAACATTTAGTAAGAACTACACCAGTGCTTGTAAACGACAACATACAAGTAATTTTTTCCTGCCATTTGTGGAGCGCAATTTATATCACAAGGGTTACCCAAAGTTGTTTCGTGGGTTCATTTGGAGTCAAAAAACAGGGAGTATATTTATCATATACAGATAGTTCATCAAACAGTTTTCTGTTCATTTGTAGAACCAAAACAGTATGTCAAGACAGAGAGGTGTGCAGGCTCTGCCAACTGCGAGTGGCAAAGTGCACATACATTTATGAACGGGCCACATGTCGCAGCACAGCAATGGGGACGTCGCAGCAGGGGTCACGAGGGGAGGCCAACAACTGCAGCTGTATCTAGGGCTACCGTGTGTTGTTCAGGCAACCCAAGGGTTCTTGATTGGTTGACTTGGTTCATCCTCTTCCTCCCAGGATGAAAATATCTGACCAACCCCAGCCAAGAGTCGGTGGGAACTCAGACACAACACTTAGTTGGCAGGCCCGGGAGGGGTCACAGCGGCCCTACCTGTCCTCGCTCGCCTCTGTCCCATCAAGTTCCACTCAGCCCAGGGATCTTACTTTGTGGTCTGGGCTCAGCGACACTATATAGGAGATTAACATTTTGAGGAGGCAGTCTAGCAGCTACTTGGCAGCGGAAGGAAATGGGCCAATATCCCTAGCTTTTGCGAGTAGGCGGCAAAGTATAGATGTGGAGAGTGGCATGGGATGGGTCTTGGTGAGTGAGAGGGTCAGCCTCGGCTTACCAAGACCGGTGATGAGGACAGTAGTGACGATGAAACACAAATAGATGATGATGTAGCCGACGCACTTGGGAGCCGGGTGAAGCAAGGGCTTCATCATCGTCAGGAGAAGAGGGCGTCAGCTTGCGCGTCAGGCGCGGCGCAGCCAGCAAGTGGGTTGTGTGTGCGTGACGTGAGTCAGCAGGGTAGCAGCAGTGTGAGGTCGGGAGACAAGCGGCCAGGGGTAGAAAACCGCTTCGCAGGTCCAAGACAGTAGCGGCACAGGGGCTCAGCGAGGGCAGCGGCGGGCAGTAGTCACTCAGTGCGGAGCGTTGGCGGTAAAAATCAGCTACTCGGCGGTGTAGGCAGTTCTTTGCTAAGACACCGGAGGAGCCCGAATAATATGGGTATATGTAGAATCTGTGGCGAATGTGAAGCATGGCCAGGGAGCTAACGTTGGCACAACGGCGTCAACACATGCAGCGTCGCATCCGGTGGCCTGGGAGAAACGTGGCTCAGATGTGGTGGTCCATCCTGCCGCTGCAGCAGCAGCAGCGGCAGTGGCACGCATGCCATTTCAGCCAGTCAAGGCTCCACCACCTCTGCAGAAGGCAGCTGTTTCTCTTTGACATCCTCTCCGGTCCAGATGCTCCTGCTCCTCGCTACTCATGGCGCCAGCAGTCGTTCAGAGAGGCGATTGTAAAGAGACAACAGTATGCGTCCAACCATCTAAGGTGCAGCAGCTGACCGTGCTCCTGTCCAGTTGTTTGGTACTGCAGTCCCTCCCTTTCCAAATGGTGGACTCTGCACCATTCAGAGAACTAATGGTTGTGCCGAGCCGAGATGGAGAGTTCCAAGCCGTAATTTCTTTTCCAAAAAGGAAGTACCAGCACTTCATAAATATGTAGAACAGAAAGTGGGTCAGTCCTTGAGCTTATCGGTTTGTTCCAAGGTACACGGCAGCGCGGACGTCTGGAGCCGTAAACTACGGTCAGGGCCAGTACATGTCCTTTACGGCCCATGGGTGAATGTGCTTCTGCCCAGGACACCAACAACTTGGACAGGAGACGCCGCTTTTCTCTCCACGTTGTCAAACTGCTGCTCCTGCGCCAATGTCCGCCTCCTCCTCCTCCACCACCACCACCATCTCAGCCTCCACAAGTACTGCTCCATCATACCACATGTGGAGGGCACAGCGGTGTCACGCAGTTCTACACCTAGCTTGCCTCGGCGGAACGAAGTCACACAGGGGAGAAACTGCTCAGCGTCATGCAGCAAGAAATCGATGTGTGTCTTTCTCCGCGCCAACTGCAAATCGGAACCATGGTGACGGACAATGGGAGGAACATGGTGTCCGCGCTGACGAGGAGGGATGGTCCATGCGCCCTGCATGGCGACCGTGTTCAATCTGGTTGTAAAAAGGTTCCTGAAGTCTTCCACGATCTTCAGAACATTTGAAAATGGCCAGGAAACTGTGCATGCACTTTATCCATTCGTACACAGCCAGGAACACCCTCCTCGAGTTGCAGCGGCAGAACGGCCTCCCCCAACACGCTCTGATATGCGATGTTTCCACCCGTGGAATTCCAGCCTGCACATGTTGGACCCACTGGATGAACAGAGAAAGGCCATTAACGATTTTTTTGATGATCCAGGCAGACAGAAGTACTCCCCTGTGTAACTTTGATGTCAGCCAGTGCAGCTCATGCGTGACACCTGCCGTTTGTTGAGGCCATTCGAGCAGTCCACGTTATTTGTCAGTCTCCAGGACTACGGGATGAATAACGTCCATTCACTGCTTCATGTCTGGAACAGATGCTTTAAAATCTGGCTGGGCAGGGGACTGGAGTTGTGTCGTCTAAATCTCGTGGCCACATGAGTCCGGTGGGGACTGAAATGGAGGAGGAGGAGGAGGAGGACATTGGAGCAGAAGCATTGTCTGGTGAAATGAGTGGATTTTCTACCCAGGTGACAAGAGAGGAGGAGCAGGAGCAGCTGGAGGAGGTGGATGGAGATGAGGAAGACGAGGCAGATGACTCCCAAGCCACCGTGGCAGTATACAGTGGAAATGGAGGCAGGGAGCCCCTCGGAGTCACTTGTGCAGTATGTCCCGCAGCATGCTTATTTGCTGGCTACTGTGACAGCCGAATAGTCAGCATCCGGCAGAGGGATGACTTCTGGCTCTCCACCCTATTGGACCCTCGTACCGGTCCAAAATGGGAGCCTTTTTCCAGCTATTGAGAGGAAGACAAACTCAAATACTATAGGGAAATCCTCCGTAATCAGTTGGCGCTGCTATGTGCGGCATCGTCCCTCCTCTGACAGGTCTGACCGGGGGGTTCCTCAGCGCTCACGTACTACTGCCGCGGCTGCTGGGGGAAGGTGGGGGGGTAGGAGCAGTACCAGCTCCATCAGCAGTAACCTAAGTCTGGAGTCACTAATGAGCAGCTTCCTTCACCCGCTAGTGAGGAGGGCAGTCACCAGCGCAGCAGCAGCAGCAGGACATGGAGCATTCCCTGAACAACAGGTTGTGGCCTACTTGGACAGCACTCTGCCACCCCAGTTAGAAGATCCGCTGGACTACTGGGCAGCCAAACTGGATGTGTGGCCGCAAAATTGCCGAGTTTGCAGTGGAGAAGCTGTCTGCCGGCCAGTAGTGTGGCATCAGAGCGGTGTTTCAGTGCGGCGGGGGCCATCGTTTTCC